>WHYT01015974.1:107535-150572 GCA_009806455.1 Tetrax tetrax
TTCCCCCCCCCCCCAGCCCCCCGTTATTAAAATGACCTAACTGCTTGGCTTTTCTATCACTTCCAATTAAAGAATGTTTCTCTTTTCTTCTCCCACTTTTATCCAGAGAAAAGTTAGAAGCTCACCAGCACCGCTCACTCAGACATTGTGCTTTGGTGTATTTCCAGTTGCCTCAGATTATCATGTAATTTTTCTGTCTGTGTTGCCTGTTTGGTCTTTCATGACCAGTATCAACACTGTTGGAATTTCTTGTTTATTTTTAGCAATGAACAGATTTTATCTCAAAGCTGGATATCTAAAATAGTCATTTATCTAGAATCCCTTTATTCTACCCTTCTCCATACCCATTTCTTTTTAACTCTCTTTAAAAACTACAGAAGGCAGGAATCAACTTCCAAAGTGTTCCTATCTCTTACATGACTCTAAACGAAGCCCATGTTTTCGATGATTCCCATCCAAATTAAGCTGAAATTGCTTACATCAGCAACAGAGCATATCTGACTGACTGGATCTGAGCCATCCTGCTGATCAGCACAGAACAGACCACATAAAAGTGATACTTATGTTAGCAGTGGCAAGGAAATAGCATCTATCCCTTACACCACCATATCTGTAAAAGCAGCAGTTAGCATACATGATGGTAACACTTTCAGGAGCTGGCCAGGCCCAGCCAGAACAGGGCTTGTTGTACTGCTCTAAGGCTTTGTCTGTGCAATGACAGACACCCTACCATGTCTGATTGATAGTGAAAAGATACACAAATTGGTAAGTACAATGCTGGGACTTTCTTTTGTGCAAGGACCACCTGAAGATCAAAAAGATTCTTGAATTGTCACTCATGTACCTTCCATATAGAGACTTACAGCAGAAGGGCTGTTTGTGGGGTTGCTAGTTTTTCCTCAATATTTAATACTTCATGTGATTCGGTTTAAATTGTCTTGGCTGTGAACACTGTAATGTGGTTTGAAATCTGGCTAAATGATTGTAAACATAGAGTAATGATAAACAGCAGCACATTGAATCAGACAGAGGTGTCTAATAATGATACATCTGCTCCTGTTTATCCTCTTCATTTATGATCCCCAAAAGGAAGCAAACACCACGCAGATGGTAGTAATTTACCCTAACTAGTGTATACAGAGGAACGATACAAAGGTGTACAAACACAGCAGAAACAAGGCAAAGGAGAATTAGATGGGATCAAATTTGGAAAGAAGTAATTCCAGGATGAGAAGAAAGAGGCTATAATAATAAAAAAAATATATATCCTCCATGGGAAGAAGACATGTAGGGGATGGTAAAGCTAGGAAAACTCAAAGTGACCTACAGGATGGAGTACTGAAAGATATAGTGTATTTTTTTAACTAATTGCACAAAGAGATGGGCAATGAAGATAAAATAGCCCTTTCTGTCAGACTCAACTAGACCTATGTTCATTATGTTGCAGTTCTGAAGAGAGGAAGGCTAGCAAAGTATTGAAGAGGCATAAAAAGTTCAGGAGGGAGTGGGAAGAGCTTTTATGGCAAGAGATAATTTTGAAAGTCTCCTTCTCCTTTCCTACTTGATGGATGCTGGGAAATGAAGACATTTACCTTCTCAGTCTTCTGAAGTACGAGAGGAATTATGCTTTTTTTACAGCTTGTTCCTTAAGCATGAAGGAGAATAAAGCCATAAATGATATATTATCTTCAGGGTTTTTTTTGGAAGGTGGAGCCTTTAAAAGCTTTGCAAAGTCAAATTTCTCTCTCAATTACAACAATGCAATGTCAAAAAATCTCTACTGAAGTCCACTTTTATTTAGTGCTACTTTTCTGCAGTAAAAAAAAAAAAAGAGAACCAGCACAGTATAAGCTTCATATTTCTCATAAAATATTTTGTAACACAACTTTTTCTGATGAGCAATGAATTTCACTGGCAATTTACCTATGTTACTGACATACAGTTGTTTTTATTGGCTCAATGTATTTTTTCATAAATAGCAACCACATACAGGATTTTAATTTCAAGTCCGAGTGACAGTTATACACTTTTGTGCTCGCTGCTGCTTCTACAAATCTGTATTTTATAAATTGGGGTTGTTTTTTCTCTTTAACTTTCTATAATATTTCCAGACCTCTAAGTTTCCATATGTTGGTGACCATAAGAGTGATTTTCCTATAGGTCCTCTCTAAAATTTAAGATGGAAAAGAATTAAATGTGACAAACTTAAACCTTTAAAGATTCAATTCCTTCTCTTTCAAATATGCTTGCATTTGAAAACAAAATAGTATGTTTGGGGAAAAACCCAGAGATGCCAAAAATAGTAGCAGAAACTACCCATAGCAGTTGGCAGAAAATTGTGATTGAATAATTGAAGTCCATAATGACAAGATAAATGAGTGGTAGGATTTTCAAAATTGCTATTAGGAAAAAAAAAAATAAAAAAGCCTAAGGCTGTGAAAGCAACATAATCTCTGTCACTTCTAAAATTGGCACTTTATTTCTCCAGGGCCAAATTACCTGCTAGTATGAACTGGCTTAGAACCACTGAGACTCAAATTGTCAAAGCCTGACCTTGCTTTTCATAATCCCAAGGGAGTCCTTTCCCTTTATAGGAGCAAATGAACCCAACAGAAGAGGACTGGCCTCTTTTTTTTAGAAATATGTATGTTTACCTCTATGTTGTTTCTTTGTTTTTATTTCTTCTGTTTATTGCAGACTCTGTGATTAAAAATACACACCCAAGCATACTTTTCACAGTTTCAGTTGTCAGAGTCCAGGGTCTGCTGCACTCACTCTCCACTGACGTGTCCAAAGTAAGATGCAGTCGGGAACGAAGTGTTGCTAGAAGGTGGCGGCTGGGTTTCGGCTGCAATTGCTTGTGAGCCCACTTCCTTTTTTCTAGTGCCAAGGAAAACATGGAAAATTCACTAATGTGTGGGTATGTGCAACAGCCTTGCCTCCGAAACCACTGCTAGCGCTTTTCTTCCCCTGGCTTTCAGGATGTAGGCAGTAGTAGTCAGCCACCTGTGGTTTAAATGAGCTTGTTTTCTGCTGTGCTGGAAGAGAACAAAGAGGAGCTCTCACCACTCTTTTAGCTGAGGGGCACTAAGAGCTGAGCTCCAGTTGCAGGCACTGCAATTTCTGCATAGCTTTACCCACACTGCATGGAGAAGAGATTTTGAACTTCTCACCCATTCAGAGCAGGGAGAGAAGTAACCTGAGAACAGGGGCTGTTTACTGATCATCAGATAAAGGTTCAAGATATGACTTAGACAGAAGCATGATCAGCAGCGTCTGCATGCATGTGTGTATGTATAGGTATGTAAGCAATAAGTATAGCCTACGTATTCTGTGAGTAGCAAGCAAATTATACTTTGGTCTCTCATCATTTATTGGCCAAAAAATTGTACTTGTACTTGCACAACAGTCAGAAATACATCCCTTTGAAACATCTTCCTCTTTTCTGTTGTCAGTTTCGACTTACTAGAATGTATGAATTTCTGGAAAAACAACAGTTGCACTTAGGTAAGAACAACTGACGGCTACTTGATATTATCCTACAATTCGTGGTATAGTTTGTTTCTGTTGCAGCACACTATGCTGACTAACAGGCCTGATCTTTAACTGGTCCTTCAGCACATTCTTCTCTGCTCCTTCTGGCTCAATTTAGAACTGGAAAGTTTAGGCTCCTGTAGCCTTAAACTGCGGCTGGACCAAGCTTAGTAGTATCCTTCCATCGACACATGGTGATGGCACTCCTGTGACAGTGACAATGTGTGTCCTGCTTGAGTAACTTAACATTTTAACTCCTTTTCTTATATATTCAGCTTTTCTCTAGAAGTAGATTCTCTGTGACATCTGGCTATGACAGTTTGTCACCTAAAACTTACTCATTAAAATTATTTTCTATGTGAAAAACTCTCTTTAAACCATAATGCTAAAAGTAACTTCCAGGGACAAAGTCACTATTCCAAGGGTGGAATATAGTTTCAGGTGGAAAATAAGTCTAGGATAAAAAAGTAATCTGTTTCTTTTTCCATACTTCATGTTTTTCTTACCTCACATCACTGCTGCCATAGAGAAAAAGAAGTCCTTGAAAAGCATACACTGGTATGTGTCATTAGGAAAATTATCTGAGTCATTTCAAAAACATGTTTCAAATGGCAAGCATCCTCCATCCAGTGAAAGTTTTCATGTCCTGTTGCTGCTTTTATTTTGGTTTTATTATGGCCAGCTTGCTTTCTCTGGAAATATTTGGATGCTGTACATTTCCAGATACCTGTTCTGAAACCTGATAACTGGTTACTACCAGTTTGCGGATAATTACCGCATTGAAATTTCAGATTTTAAAATTATCATAGTATTAACCTAACCTAACCTAATTGTTCTTTTTGTTATTTTGAATATGGAAAGATTAAGCAATTACAAAGAATTCACTGGGTTGTATCTTTTCTTCTTACCCTGATATATTTAGAGCAAAAAAGTATGTGTTTGGTGAGACTGACAAAGACATGCTTAAATAAAGTTTAGCAAGCAGTGCTCTTCCATAACTTAGTACATTTTCTTACAAAATAGCTCTTCCTCACAAATGGGAGGTAAATCACATCCATGTAAATCTTCTGTCAATCAATTATTTATAAAATACTAAATCCAAGAAGGACACTTTCTACAAAGTGCAAAGGGCAACTGCTCAACAAGATCTTTCTTCGTAGACATATTCAGAATACAAACAACTTGGAAGATATTTCAGCTTGTACCTTGATGCTTGAAGATACTTCAGCTCAGTATCTGAAAGCTAGGCTTATTGTGGTAAATCAGAAATAATAATAGGAATGGAGAAACATCATAAAGGAGGCTGTAGACAGACAGAGGAATTCAGCTACCAGATTCTCCTGCTTTCTCTGTTGTTTTTCTAATCCTGAAGCACAATTTTACACAAGTAAATAGTTTTCTATGATTTATGCTGTTTCTTTCATGGAGGACCAACTAATGATAGAATCATAGAATCATAGAAGGGTTGGGGTTGGAAGGGACCTTCAAAGGTCCCCCATCCCTGGAAACATTCAAGGCCAGGCTGGATGAGGCTCTGAGAAACCTGATCTAGTCAGGGATGTCCCTGCTCCTTGCAGAGGGGTTGGACTAGATGACCTTTGAAGGTCCCTTTCAACTCTAGCCATTCTACGATTCTATGATTCTAAAGGTCCAACCCCCCCATCTAGTCCAACCCCCCTGCAAGGACCAGGGACTTCTTCGACTAGATCAGGTTGCTCAGAGCCTCACCCAACCTGGACTTGAGCGTTTCCAGGGACAGGGCATTCACCACCTCTCTGGACAACCTGTTCCTGTGTTCATAGAATCATAGAAAGAGTTGGAAGGGACCTTCAAAGGTCATCTAGTCCAACCCCCCTGCAAGAAGCAGGGACATCGCTGACTAGATCAGGTTGCTCAGAGCCTCATCCAGCCTGGACTTGAACGTTTCCAGGGATGGGGCATCCACCACCTCTCTGGGCAACCTGTGCCAGTGTTCTACCACACTCATTGTAAAAAATTTTTTCCTAATATCTAATCTAAATCTACCTCCCTCTATTTTAAAACCATTACCCCTCATCCTGCCAGAAAAGGCCCTACTGAACAGCCTCTCCCCATCTTTCTTTTAGGCCCCCTTGAGGTACTGGAAGACCGCTATCAGGTCTCCCTGGAACCTCCTCTTCTCCAGGCTGAACAGCCTCAACTCTCTTAGCCTGTCCTCACAGGAGAGGTGGTCCAGCCCTCTCATCATCTTCGTGGCCCTCCTCTGGACCTTCTCCAGCTGGTCCATGTCCTTCTTATGTTGGGGACTCCAGAACTGGACACAGTACTCCAGGTGGGGTCTAACCAGGGCAGAGTAGAGGGGCAGAATCACCTCCCTCGACCTGCTGGCCACGCTTCTCTTGATGCAGCCCAGGATGCGTTTGGCCTTCTGGGCCACAAGGGCACATTGCTGGCTCATGTTGAACTTCTCATCCACCATCACTCCCAAGTCCTTCTCCTCAGGGCTGCTCTCAATCCATTCTCTGCCCAGCCTGTATTTGTGCCTGGGATTGCCTCAATCCAGGTGCAGGACCTTGCACTTGGCCTGGTTGAACTTCATGAGATTTGCACAGGCCCACCTCTCCAGCCTGTCAAGATACCTGATGGGTATCTCTGGTTGAAAAGTCTCATCAGAACAGCTTCTATAAGAGCAACGGCCTTTGACACGCAGATCCAGCATGTTCCCTGAAACAAGATAATGGAGGGATCAGGGCACGGAGAGAAATCTTATTTCACTGTGATAAATCATATGTGTGAAGAAGAAAATCCCATTCTACAGGATTAATTATTGTACTCCTAGAGATATATTAACGAAATTCCTTCCTCTGCTTGTGAATATCATAGTTTGCTTATGAAGTACTCTGCCACTTATCTGGATGAACGACAGTATATTATAAAAGACTATTATTGTTCCTCTAAGAAAAGATGCTTGTAGTTTCAGTTGTACTGTGTATTTCCTGGAGCATGTCATATCCAAGCTATGCCTGAAAACCATTTTCTGAATCAGTGAGAAGTATCAGACTGGAAAAACTTCATTTTACTTATATGGCTTGCACTGACTTAATTCTTACTCACTAGGAGTCCAATTTGTCTTGACGCAACATCTATTTCCAGTAAAGACACCATTGGAATTGCTGTTGCCAAGAAATGAGGACTGAATCACACAGTATTGCATGAATTATTCTTCAGCTTACTTCACAAGGTTTATTGCAGCATACCCTGCATTTTGTTTATCTTAGCTGTATATGGCTGCATGTTCTGAATTTATTTTAAAATAAATAAATATCAATCTATAAATAAATTTCTGTACGTACCATAAATCTACTCAACTAACTAACTAGATAAGATATGTCTATGGGTGTTTTACATATGTGGAATCATCAAAACCATTAAAAGTACACAGGTAAATTTGGTCAGAATTTGCCTGCATTCAGGGCCAATTTTAAAGGCAAATCAATCCTATCACGCATTGCAAGTCAATATGAATGGCATATGAAAAGTCAGAAGGAGGTAGCTGGTTCCAACACAGTAAATTCTTATGGATAAGGTATTTTCTGTTAAATGACACCCATAGCAAAGTCACTGTCAAAAATTATATTCATTTAAACAGGACCGGTACTTCCCTCCGTGTCAGTTTCTGTGTTTTCACACTGGCTAAGTTAATGAGTACCTGATTTAGAACAACACAAGTGGATGCAACCACCCTACCGGTAATTAACCCATTTCTTTCTTTCACACAGAAAACAAGAAACAGTGAAGTGTATGAAAGTAAAATAATATGAAAGTGTGGATCTTTCTAGTTTTTCCCCCACCCTTCTTGCAAGTTGAATCTCAACAGGCCAGTAGCACTATGCTGAGAGACTGGACTAGCCATTTTCTAAATGGTTCTGTGATATTTGTTCATAGAAAATAAAAAAGAGTTTGCATAGTGTAAAGAAAAGGACTTCTGGAGTCAAATGGAATACTTAATTTGCTCACTGAAGAAAGATTCTCCTTATAGCAAAATTTCTATTACCTTCTATCACAATACAAAATATTACAGATAACAGCAGTGGATGTCATTCAAAATGAAAATTACTCTAACCTTCTGACTGAACCTCCAAGTTCAGTGGAGGTAAAAACGAAGTCTGGATTTTATAAATTAAGACCATGCTGCTCTTAGAAATTTCAAGGGCAGCCAGAACTGTCATCTGTGTGCGTCATCTTTTTCCTGCAGTCAGATGGGAAGCAAATTCAGTGTCTTGTCACCCTAGTAAAATTCACACTGAAGAAAAAAGTACTTGCTTTGGTGATCATATCTCATTTGAAAGATTTGCTTGGAAAGTTTTTATTATTTGCAGAAAAATGAAGATTCTCTTACATTAACATATTTACTTATTTTTGAGACTGGCAACTTTTTGGCAACTACTGTCCAGTTTGGGTTTTATTTCTCCTCAAACTAACAGTATTCTAGTTGGTCTACAAAAGTAAAAAAACCCCGAATCTACATCAGAAAACCTGAATCTACATCACACAAATTATCTTAGGTGCATGTTTTGTTCTATACCTCTGATCAGGTAATGACTCTAACATGTTTTTCTCACTGTTATTGAACTACTCATAAGCATGTTCGTATTTTCTTCTTTTTTTTTTTCTTTTATCTCAGCATGTGAGGTATTGTTCATATTGCCTGAAAAGCTGTCCACAGATATGACTTCAATACTGCACCCAACTCTTACTTAGCTCAAGAGTTTTGTCATTCCTAGGAAGTGCATTCTAACATTTCAGCCTTGTAAGCAATGGGAAACCAAAAATGTATCCAAAGTACAGCTCCTCAAAGTAGAAGAAAATACACAGTAACATCTAACTACATCTGAGAGTAGGAATGAAGGACATAATTTAAAACAAAAGTGATCTTTTTGTCCTTCTTATCTTTACAGTACAGGTAATGTATGAGATGTTGTTCTCTTGGCATTCTACTGATATATTATCTCTGACTTCCTAGTAGAGCTACCAACAGCTAGCTCAGCTCCTTTGAGGATTTTCTTTGTACAAATGAACATGTGGCGACAGCATGAAAGAGAGAATGTGAATTCCAGAGGTGCTGTAAAGCCACTGATGCACTTGGGTAGTTTGGAAGACCACCAGGCAGATGGATGAGTTCCAAAGCTACAAGTTTTAATTTAATTAATTAGGTTGTCCCCTGACATTAATGAGATGAAGTATTTAATCAATTTCACCAATAAAACTGAGAAAATAACCTGGTCTAATGTGATAACTTAATCGGGGACATTTTGTCTGAGGGCAAAGAAAAGCATTTGTATTTACTGGGCATGCACTAAAGGGTGAATAGTGTTGGAAATGGAAAAATTATTTTTACAACTAAGTAAATCCTCCTGTACATAAGTTGTGTTCACAAAAGTTATTTTTAGTACCAAAGATGCTGGAAAACAGTCGTTGGAATTTCTGTCTCATTTCTCTAGAAAATTCCATAGAGTTCAATTCGAAGTGGCTGCTAATGTCTTTCCTACCCAGCTAATTTCAAACTGATTTTAATGTAGATTTTTTTAATTACTATTTTTATAGTTACATGACATCCTATTATATACCAGATGAAAGGAGACGGGACAGTGCTGAGGGAACACCAAATAAATGTGATGCTTTTAGTTGTGATTGTATGTATGCAATAGTCATCCCTAAACACAGATGTAACCAACATATTCTTACTAGAACTGTGCCCATGAAAGTACTGTAAATACTACTACTTTTTCAGAGGATCATCTTATCCCAGTCTAACCAGCAACAAATCTCATCCAAAACTGGACTGTTTAAAATCTTATCAGTAGAGAAGACCATATCTAATGAAAAGACTTGCTTTATTCTCTCCTCTCCTCTCCTCTCCTCTCCTCTCCTCTCCTCTCCTCTCCAACAAGTATGATGAATATCATCAGTTAATTCCAAGAACAGCATCAAAAATTCAGATAATTTTTATGTAAGAACATGCATTGAACTAACGGAACTCAAACTGCTCAGTGCTAAGTAGATGTTTAATATCTTTCCAGGACTAGGATTTTAAAAGTTAAATGAGATTCTTTAATCAGATCAGCTCTTCAATTTAAAACCATTCATCTTTCATCATCCCGGTGGTATTCTACCTCTGACTTCAGAGTGTGCACCTTAAAAAGCATAATTGCTTGTAGTGTTTGGCCCTTAAGAGTTCAAAGCTTTTGTATTTCTGTCTCTCAGACTTTATGGAGAATGTATTTGATTGGCAGGTAATTTACATTAACCAGTAATCATACTATTGCATTTATGTTTTCAATAAACAGGAGTAAATTATGCTGGAACAAGACAGCAGTAACAGAATCATAGAATCAATCATTCAGGTTGGAAAAGATCTTTAAGATCATAGACTCCAACTGTTAACCTGACACTGCCAAGTCCACCACTAAACCATGTCCCTAAGCACCACATCTACCCATCTTTTAAACACCTCCAGGGATGGTGACTCAACCGCTTCCCTGTACAGCCTTTTCCAATGCTTGACAATCCTTTCAGTGAATATTTTTTTTCTAATATCCAGTACATACGTCCCCTGGTCAACTTGAGCCCATTTCCTCTTGTCCTATCACTTGTGAATTGGGAAAAGAGATTGATATCCACCTCACTACAACCTCCTTTCAGGTAGTTGTAGAGAGTGATAAGGTCTTCCCTCAGTCTCCTCTTCTCCGGACTAAACAAGCTCAATTCCCTCAGCCACTCCTCAACAAGACTTGTTGAGTCCAGCACCAGCTTCGTTGCCCTTCTTTGGACACACTAAAGCACCTCAACATTTTTCTTGCAGTGAGGGGCTCAAAACTGAAAACAATATTTGAGGTGCAGCCTCACCAGTGCTGAGTACAGAGGCATGATCACTTCCCTACTCCTGCTGGCCACACTGTTTCTCATACAAACCAGGATGCTATTGGCTCTTGGCTACCCGGGCACACTGCCAGCTCATATTCAGCCGACTCTCGACCAACATCTCCCCTCTTTCCCAAGCCTGTAGTGTTGCATGGGGTTGTTGTGACCCAAGTGCAGGATCTGGCACTTGGCCTTGTTGAATCTCATACAGTTTGCCTCAGCCCATTGATCCAGCTGGCTAAGATCCTTCTGTAGAGCTTTTCTACCCTCAAGCTTATTAACACTCCCACCCAACTTGGTGTCATCTTCAAACTTAGTGAAGGTACACTTAATCCCCTCATCCAGATCATTGATAAAGATATTAAACAGAACTGACCCCAATACTGAGCCTTGGAGAACAAAGAACACCACTGGTAATCGGCTGCCAGCTGGATTTAACTCCATTCACCACAACTCTTTTGGCCCAGCTGTTCAGCCAGTTTTTTACCCAGCGAAGAGTACGCCCATCCAAGCCATGAGTAGCCAGTTTCTCCACGAGAATGCTGTGGGAAATAGCGTCTACCTAAAATCTAAGTAGACAACATCCACAGCCTTTCCCTCATCCACTAAGTGGGTCACCTTGTCATAGAAGATCAGGTTAGTCAAGCAGGAACTGCCTTTCTTAAACCCTTGATCACTGGGCCTGATCACCTGGTTGTCTATGTGCCATGTGATGGCACTCAAGATGATCTGCTCCATAATCTTCCTCAGCACTGAGGAGGGAAGCCTCCTGGGCCTTTAAGATTTCCTTTTTGAAGAATGTCCAGTCTTCCTGGACTCCTTGGCCCTTCAGGACTGCCTCCCGACAGACTCTGCCAACCAGTGTCCTGAACAGGCCAAAGTCTGCCCTCCGGAAGTCCAAGGTGGCAGTTCTGCTGACTCTCCTCCTTACTTCTCCAAGAATTAAAAACTATCATTTCATGATCGCTATGCCCAAGACTGCCTTCAACCAGTCCTTCTCTGTTGACAGACAACAGGTCCAATGAGGCACCTTCTCTAGTTGTCTCCCTGACTCACTCTGTCAGCAAGTTATCTTCCACACACTCCAGGAACCTCCCGGATTGCTTCCTCTCCGCTGTACTATATTTCTAGCATGTCTGGTAAGTTGAAGTCCCCCATGAGAACAAGGGCTAGTGATTGTGAGACTTCTCCCAGATGCTTATAGAACATTTCATTGGCCTTTTCATCCTTATTGGGTGATCTATAACAGACTCTATCATGATATCTGCCTTGTTGGCCTTCCCCCTGATTCTTAACCATAAACACTCAACCCTATCAATCACCATTGTTAAGCTCTAGACAGTGATATGGCTAATGTTGCTGTAGGGAGAATTTTGCTTTGGGATTTGAATGTTAAATAGATTCTTTTATAGGATTTGTTAAAACCATATCTGAGTAGCCAGAAAGATGAACACTAGAAAGCAATCCAAGTAATAAATTGAACAATTATTTCTGATTATTCACGTTATTATCAGGGTATGTTGATGTGATCCATGGTATAATAACTCCAGTTCTGCTTGGTTTACTTCTATTTTCTTTCAATGCAGCAATTTTTTGAATCAACAGGGAATTTTTATTTGTGTTTTTATACTAGCATGAAGATGCTACACTTTTGACACTCAGAAAGTTAACCAGCATATTCCAGATTTGTCAATACTATAGAAAGGAAGTATTCACAATAACATGTGAATAAAAATGATGAATATCCAGTAGAGCATAAAGAATTTCAGAATGAGTGTCCAATAACAGTAAGATGATTTTCTGAAAGTAGAATTAACTCCTAAATTACTTTGTGAGTTCTTAATGTTGTATCTGCTGTCCCCGCTTCTTTGGTCACATTAGAATTAACTAGAAGGCATCGACTGCTGATTATGGGAGATTTATGTTATCATTTTTATTAGTAAAGGGCTTTATTCAGAGCTGTCATAATGATATAAACTTCAGCTCAACAGTGAGCTAGCTATACGGAAAACTGTAGAAGTGCTGTCAGGGTACAAAAAGCGTGACAACAGGTAGCTGTTAGGTAGTGAACTATTACTGTAAACAGGTTATTAAACATCTTCATATCTATAAAACTCATTTAAAACACTAAATCTATAGAAAAGCAACATATTGTCAATGTATGAGTTGTCTGATACACTTATGTGGTGATTTAGGAATTTACTTTTCTTCTCTATTTCATTTTCTTCTGTTCTTTTTTTTTCTTATACCAGTTCAAATTTGATGGAGAGCTAAAATACAGCAGAAAGCTATGTTTCTATGCCTCACTTTTCTCGCAATATTGTTGATGCTGTGATTTAAGCAAGGACTTCAGGAAGATATTCTAGTACTGTAATTAATTGTTGCAAGTTTACACTGGAAGTTTTTCTTTTGATCCATTGAAATGATTGTGTTTCATCAAACTTTGCTGAGATTGAATGAGCCAAGAAGGATTTTGCTTCTGCAAAACCTCAGGCATTATGTTTTGGTTTTGCAAGTACAAAACCACTCCTTGTTTTGGTTTTGGTTTGCATTTTAAGTCCAAAGGAAGCAATGAAAGAGAAGAGTGGTAATTACTGCAGCAGAATTATAAAATAAATTTGTCTTGCTAGAGGTTGCAGACTTATTTGAATATAAAAGTGAAACTATCATTTATTTTTAATATTCTATACCAAAGGTTGGAAAGTCTTTTTGAGTGCTCCAGTCTTTTAATTAGAAGACATTTTATGGTTATTGTCATGGTCAATAACTGACATAGAAATTTCAGAAATAATGGGTTTGATATTTCAGCCAAACTGCCTTGGTTCAAGCTCAAAATACTTGCTAGTTTAGAGAAGAAAAGTATTTGGTGCCTAACCCAACAAAATTATCTTTTGGTAATTTATTCTGATAATGTAGAGTTTCAATAAATTTATTTCTGAAGAATTAATGACAACCACAGCTGCATATTTTGGTCCTCAAATATGAACTTGGAAAAAGGGAACACTTTTTTTAAGGAACAGTCTAACAGTAAAAATCAAAGGGCAAAAAACCACTTCCACATTGTAACTGGTAATCATTCTGGAAAAATTGTTTTTCAAGTGTTAAGTATATAAAAATAGTTGTCACTAAAATCTGTCACAGAAGAATTTCTATGTACTTAATGGCAGGAATGGGTTTAAGGAGTTTTTGAAAATGTGACCTGCAGTATTTGGGAACAGAGTCTTGAAAGAATCTCTTTCTTTTTTTTTTTTGTTTTGCTGGTCTCGGTAATCACTTTCAAAAAGAAAAAAAATGAATTCCACCTACAAACTTGAAGTTAATCAGCTGTCTCCCTGCTGAGCATCATAAATGAAAGCATTTTTGTAATAAGAAAACAGATCAAAAAATGTTTCACATCTGGCGAGTACAAATACAAAGAAAACAGTCATTAGAGCTAACAGTAATCTTCTGGGTAAGAAATTTCTTGATGAGGGTGAATAAGCTTGAAGTTCACTATTTCAAAACTGAAGTGGACAAAAGAAGTGAGAATGAGTGGAAAGCTGCAATGTCTTCTTCCTCCAAGGGCGCTGGGACTTAGGGAGCTGGCTCCTGACCAGCAGTGAGCTGGCAGCTGGCACACTGTGGAAGGCAATCAACCTCCTTTCTTCTCCTAAGCTGAAGCTATTTAGCAGCTAAACCAACCCACTCACAAGCAGAGGCAGCCTGGGGAAGGTGTTCCAGCTTAGGGGCAAGAGAACAAGTCCTGTACATCCCATTCCCATTCTTCTGTCTGTCATTCATGTGTCTCCTCCCCATATCCCTTTATCAATGTGAACACACTCCCTGTGCAGGAGGTAATGTAAGGGCAGGTCTGCTGTCTGAGCATCCCCTCCTTTTGGAGGAGCCTCGTGTACCCACACCTTTACTGACACGCCTCTTTGCAATGTTGCAGTAGCACACAGGGATCTTTGGTGAATTTTTAAGAATGTACACTCATGGATATTTTGGTTTCTCCCTGGCAAAGTTGACTGAACTCTAGGATTTTCTGGTTCCTCACCCAACAAATCCAGATTGAATTATAGGTTTCTTTCTTAACTCATATTTCCGTAAGTACTTATGCTAATTTACATCTGCCTGTGAGTTGAGTCCTGATGCTTTCATCTGCTGGCTAAAGATCCAAAGTGCATGCTTCCTTTCTTTGCAGCCCTGCTCCCCACCCTGCTCCCCAGTTAATTCAGAGCTGACTGAAAGGAAGGCACTGTCCTGCCAGTGCTCTTTCAGGTCTAAGGATGTTCAGAATTTAAACCCAGACCTGAATCCAAATTTCATAAATAGCTTCCATCCCTTCATTTGGCTAAATCATAACCTTGGATCCAAAAACCCACAACAATTTCAGATTATCCCGAAAGGATTCTATTGAAATATTACAGAACTAGCTCTTGGTATATTTTTGGCAAAGAGAATAAAGTGATAATTCAACCAGTGAATAATTTGTTGTGGGACAGAGAAAGCAGGATGCTGGCAGACAACTCCTTCAGAAATCTTGACACGTAAAATAAGATTTCTATTGCAACAGGTGTGTGGGGATGGAAAATTAGGTCAGACAAGTTTTTCTCCTTTGTGCAATCACTGCTGTCAGGCATATGTCTTCCGGAAGACTGAAAGTAAGGTATTCCTCCACTACCGATCTGAGTGTCAGGACTGCTACAAAATTAGCTATTGCTTCAACCACTTTCAGATCATGGTTCACTTTTAGGCATTGTTCCATTGTTTTATGGACATAACTGCACTAAAAAAAACATCAATAAAAGACAGAAGTTACAAAATATTTGTTTCTGTGGAAACCACTGCATGGAGCATAATATGATGCCCTTATCTTTTTTCACCCTTCTGACCCAAGGTTTTATTCCCTTCATCATGTTGATTTCTAGGTTTGTAAAGAACATCCATGCAATTTTCCAGTATTTTTAAGTTCATATATGCAATGACCTCATTAACAGCAAAGGCAATAGCTAACAACTGAGTATTTTCTTCCAGTTAATAAGTTCTTATATGGTTTCCTGCTTCTTATTTTGCACATTATTTCGAAGTATTATAATGCAGTAACAGCTATGTTTATCTCAGCTTTACTACCTCTGTGCCTTCCTAACCTAACACCTGACCTGCCGGCAGAGCAATTAGGAAAATCATAAAAACAAGATGATGAAATAAAGGGAAAAAAAAAGTAGAAGATACATATAGAGTTATCAACTATATTGTAGGGCTCTGAACATCTTTATCTTAACTGTAATTTTACTTCAATCTACGTTATTACTACATCAGCTAAATATATCCCATAAGTATGGGGGGAAAAAACCCAAGAACAAGGCACAAATAAAACAGCTGATAAGTGATACCATCTAGGATTTTGCCTTCTAAAAACCTATCTCTCTTGGCTGTAAAGATTTGCTATAGACACCAGCTCATGCATATAATGTGAAAACTCTAAAGCTAGATGAAATTTAAATTCCAATTCCAAATGCCACTGAGGCTCTAATATACCACTGCTTCAAAGCACAGGCTAAATGATCCTGCATACTCAGTGTGGAGAAACCTAGAGTATTTCAATGGGAAAAATAGTTCAAGAAAGGGTCAGAACCATTCCCAGCTGCTGAGATTTCAAACAGTTAATTCCTCTTTTGAGAAGAGGTGCCTGGTAGCATGAAGAGAAAGTGGGGAAGGAAGAAGATTCTTGTTGCTACCCTGGCTCAGTGCTTCTTCAGCAAATCTGTGCGTGGTGTTAAATAAGGAGTAGCTGACCTTCCAAGGAACCTGACAAACTTAAGGTCTCGGCCAATGAAAACCCACACAGTTCAACAAGGAGAAGCAGCAAGTTCTTCATTTGTGGCAGAAAGAGCCCATATGTCAGTCCAGCACCTGCTGGAAATACCTGGGAGTTTTAACAAATGCAAGGTGGAAAATGGGCCAACAGTGAACTCCCACCTCAAATAAGGAAAATTGTGAAGCATTAGAAAGCCATGGCCAGAAGATCATGGGAAGTTATGAGAGCCCTTTCCTCAGTGCTAGTGAGGCTATGCTTGACATAATCTGTCCAATTTTGTGCTCTCCCCCATTCAAGAGGGGTGTGAAGAAACTCAACAGGGTCCAGGAAAGAGCTGTCAAGATGATTATGCATGGACTACAGTGGATATGAAGAAAATTTCCTCCTTGGAGATCTTGGAGACTCTGCCAGACAAAACCATGGCTGACTTGATCTACTGTCGCCATTTACCCTGCTCCACATGAGAGCAGGGTACTTCATGACTTGATATCCTCCAGGGGTCCCTTCCAACCAACATTTCTCTAGTGCTGTGATGCTGTGACTTTATTTGTCTATGATGCAGGTGAGCTGGACCTTAGACCTTTGGTGGCCACAGAATATTTGAGCACATAGCTCATGGGATTTTTTCAAGGAAGTGCTGTTAGTTACTCTCCAAACATCCTGTTGCATCTTGGTCAACATGTAACCCCATTCAAGGAGCACAGAGAGAGGAGGGGAAGGTGTCAGCTCCCTTGCCAGCTAACCAACCCAGGACACACTGGAGCCCCGCTCCGGGGAAAGCAGGGCATCACACAGATACTGTCAAGCTAGGCCTTCTTCTTTAATGCTGCGCAACACAGGGTTAAATACCCGTACACCTGCTATGCACGCCAACGCACCTGTCCCCCCCATCCCCACGGACCTATCCGTGCCCACCACGTACATGAACGCACCTGCCCCCTGCGCCCATGGACTTATCCTCGCCTAGCGCGCGCGAATCCCCACGGACTGCCCCTCATACATACATGCAGCCCTCTAACGTTACCCCACAGGAAGGGAAAAGAGAGAGATAAAGTGACAGAGCAAAAAGGCACCAAAATCGAACACCAGTCCTCTGTTTTCACTTCCTAGAATCACAGGATGAAAAGCAAAGGAGAACCTGGAACAGGAATCTAAACCAACTGACACTCTGTCCCATTGCAGCTTGGACTGCTCTTCAAAGTGAGCAGTATTAATCACTGCCTGACACTTTCATGACTAAAATCCAATATAAGCATAACACAAGGAGTATGAAAATATCCCCAAGTTGGTAGTCAGTGAGAGACTAGGAGGTGAAAACCTTAAAGGCTGATGATAGATATGTCATCAGTGGAAAGAATGGAATACTGTAGTTAGAGGGAAAGAGGTAATTTTTGTATTTGTGTTTGTAAGGATGGTAGAGATTGAAAAGTGGGAGGGGTTGTGACAGATGAGAAAAAGAAATAATAACAAATAGAGAAAGCTGGAGGAAAAGAGGAAAAAACAGATTGCTAAAACTGAAGAAAAAGTGAGATTAAAAAAAGACTAAAATATCAGTGTCATTGACAGGGAAAGTAGAACAGACTGACAGTAAGAAAAGTAGAAAAGTGGCAAGATCCCCCTGGATATGGAGAGAGTCTTTAAAAGATAAATCAGTGTTCTTTGCAAAAACAGAGGAGAACACAAGATGCTTTCTATAACAGAGACTAAAGGCAGTGAGGCGTGAAGGACCTCAGGTATCATCCTGCCAAGAGGCAATGCTTGACTGAAGAATGGCAGAGTAAAAACAGGCAAGAATGAAGTTAGAGTTCTGTGATTCTACACGGTCATGAGATTTTTTTTTTTTCCAAAGGTGTACAGCAACACAAGAACAGAAGCAAAGAAAGAAAATGTTTGAAGATGAGCCAGCAGTGGAGATTAGTGAAACAGACAGTGTAAGAGAAGAGATGGGCAGGCAGACCTGAAGACATGCCAAAGTGGAGCAAAAAAAAAGCCCAAAACCATCTTGACAATGAAATCAGTAGAGGAAAGAACAAGGAGCAGAAGACAAACAGAGGCATTTAAATCCTGGAGAGCACTCAGACAGTGCCTGAACATTATTCCAGACCAATGACCTGAAGGTGGGTTCATTCTCCTGCTCAGTCAGTCTTTAACTGTTTTGCTAAATCTGCCAGGACAGAGATCTGTTTTACTCTAACTGAGGTACTGGGATGAAAATTAAGAGATACATGGACACAATATAATCCTCCAAAACTGCCTATTTCTCAAATATAAATCACTGAAAGAGGTCTGGATTTGAAATGGTGATTTAAGACATATCCAGATATCAGATACTATAAATATTCCCAAGATACTTATTAATTATCCAGCTCTGGAATTGCAAATTGGGGTACCAACCTCAAAACTATGCATTACAATAAAACCCAAGTATAAGGCTTAGTATCATAGTAATTTGCATATGCTGCCTCTATCCACACCAACTGATTCGAGTAACTGAAGTTGTGCCTCTACTTTACCAATATCATAGTGATGTGATAACCAATAGCCTTGGAGGGAAGATGTTTGGTATCCTGTCACTAATCCCATGATGCATACTGTAAAAGTATTAACTTAAAATTAATGAAAGAAGAAAGAATTCATAGAAGTGTTAAAAGATTTTTTGTTTTTCATTATATTAATTATAACTTAATCGTTGGCCATAAAATCAAAACTCTGGAGCTGGACAAAACTCCCAACTCTCTCTCCAAGTGCAGAGCCAGTGCTCCAATGCCAACCATTGCATATATTCATCTCACCACATTCCACCCAAAAGTGGAATCCAGTCACTTTACCAAAAATCTTAATTTCAAGTGAAATATATGTATATTTTTAAATATTAAGTTTTAACTGTTCACAACCACAAATTCCCAGATGGTAAGCAGTTGGAAATAGAAAAGGGAAAACTTGCAAGGCATGGAAAAAATGCTTTCTGGTGGAGCTAAAAAATTATAGGAACTGGCTTGCCTTTGCTATACTTCTTCCAAGATGTAAAAAGAAGCCAATGGATGGCTGCTTGCCATTTGTCATAACCAATTTCAAATATGTTTCCTTGTTACCTTTTTCATCTGCTTTCTTTATTCTTCTTTATCTTCTAATCTTCAGTTAAAATCTTAATTTCTTCTAAAGAACTGTTATTGTGGGAAGATTTTCCAGGTTTTAGTATGTCATTGGAACACTATAAGCTTGGACCTAGTTCAGGGCTCTGTCATAGCTATGCAGCACATGTTGACACAAACAGGATGGAGTTTGGTCCTTTGATTGAAAGGGTCTAAGCACCCTGAACCATGAGTGTTAAAGATACTGTGACTGTCAGATTATTGAAAAACAGCTCTCTGGCATTAGTCTTTAAAATTATATTTGTTTTTGTTATCCAAAGTTTTGACATAGCAAACTTAGAAGATTTTTGATAAATATTATATTTATATTTATGAATTAATTAATCTGTTCAAGTGCCTAAACAGGGAAGGCCAGAAGCATCCAAGACACTATGAAGTATTCCCCCCTCCAGCCTCCAGATGCTTTTCCAAAAGGGCACAGGTATCTTAAGGTTCCTATGTCATGTCTGCTGGGCCCCTCTTGGTATCTCAGGTAACCCAAGGAATCTCAGATGGCACAAGATCTTTATGTTTATGTAAATGAATTGTGCCCTGATCACAGCTCTCCACTGAGTTTTGAAAGGTGCTCAACTGATCCAATGTCAGTGGTTTTTTTACCCTCCAATTGCAAAGTTATCATGACTATAATCAGTAACAATAAAATCTTGCCTTCCACTCCTATGTTTTTAATTCATAATATAATATTACAGGAAGTGAGGGGTTGACTGAGATTTTTTTATAAATTTAATACAGATCTTTTTTCCTCCTCTTTTTTCATCTATGAAAAGTCAGTTTTCTGAGCTGTTAAAGAGTACAATTCTCTTGCTTTAATGAGAAACAAATTTTTTAAAACTGTGCTAATCTTGCATAAATGGTGTCTGGACTAATTGCCTAGAATCTAACAATGCAGAGCTCCAAAGGTGAAAAGCAAAAGTACTATATGCAAAAGACTTCACAAAATTATGTACAGGAACTTTTTAATAAGTACATTACTACATGGAAACACTTCAAGTTCATTCCAGCCCTTCCAGCAAATGGACTGAATTCTGTGTATACCCTTGTGCAAACAGGATAAAGCTCCCTTTTCTCACTCTGTAGGGCAAAGGATATTGGATCTTAAGGCCATAATACCTCTGTGCATAGAAAACTTATTACAAGACCTGGGCCTGGGCCAGACAAACAGATATTTTGGGGAAATCATTCATTTGGAGAGAAAAGAAAGAATTATATCCCTCTCAGATTGAAGTTGTAGGTTCTGGTTGGTTTTTTTTTTGTTTTGTTTTGTTTTCTTTTAATGAATAGCAGCTGTTCAAATGTGCTTAGAAGGTAGAAAGCTGAATAAGCTCCAGTGGATGGGATTATTGGGCAAGGATCCAGGGACAAGGTCAAAAAGAAGTTATAAATAAATATTTAGATAACACAGCTCTCATTGTTGTCAGTAAGGGATGATGGCTCAGCAATTCTAAAAATCAGTAAAGCTTTATTTAGGTGTCTAGATGCAAATTAGAGGTCAAATTAGAGGGACTGTACACAGTCCAGAGATAACCTATATAAGTGTAGAAAAAGTAATACACCTGGGCTATTGATTCCTGACACTAACAATTCAGATTGCATGACACTTTTTATAGATACACCCTTCATTTTAGAAAGCAAAAAAAACCTCCACACAGATATTAGTGGTATATGTGTTTCCAAAGCTTCCTTTTTCCTGAAAGTCCATCTGAAAAACATTGATGTAGCAGAATTAAACCCTTTTCTTTGATGTTGTTGGTTTTCTAAAGTGCATGCGACAACAACTTAACTTTAAATTAGAATGCATTCTGTTGATTCTGAAAGGACTTTTCAATATCTGAGAAAACAATGTAGACTTGCTAAAGATATCTTATTAAGCTTTATTACATGAACACCACTGGTCTTTCTATGATTTTAACTCACTTCTCATGCAGCCATCTTTGGCGCGACTTACCGACTCCTGTGTACGTGCACTAGTACCCTCTACTGGTCAGAAATTTACTCTGGTGCTCAAACAGTCTGAGGAGGCGGAGGCAAACCATTAATAGCCATCTGAATGATGAATATTTCTTTTCTTTTTTTCTCTTCTGTTTTGCTCAAGAGGTCGTGATCTCCATTCCAGTTACATGCATGACATTACGCGGTAATGTGAGGTGGTTTCTATCTGTCCTACAGTTCATTAAAACTGTACATAAAAGCCTGAATAGTGGAATCAACAATAACCAGCACTGCTGGAAAAGACATAAAATACTGCACAGCTAATCATAGGGAAAATATGGCATATATAACAGCTCTTTGTTCTTTACATTCCTGCTGTCATCTGTTGTGCTGTTTTCAAGAACGTCAGATGTGAACTGATTGGCAACATCTTTCATTGAGGGAAGTGAAGCTATATTTAATCTCCACGGTTCTTAAAATTCCATAGCAGCATTAATGGTGCCCTGGCAATAGTAAATTCAATTTGAGTTTACTTCCAATTGAAGAATAAAGTAATAGTAACAAAAACAATCCAAAAATAAAATATGGCTAAAGGGAACACTGTGGAAAAGAAAGCATTGGATTTCTCAAAAGGCAGACAGACCCTGGCAGACAGGCCATGTAAGGAATCTAATTTGCGACTTGGAATAGTTTGGTAAAGTTATTAGAAAATCATATAATCATTGAATGCCATCAAAAAAATCCCACCTCTCTTGATATGTGAAATGGTAATCTTAAATACTCCTACATATATATTCCCGAAAGGTTTCTATTTAAAGTAGGTGGGATAGAACTTAGTTTTAATGATTTCTTAACATTAACAGATAAGTAAAGCTATTTCAAATTACTGTTTCCAGAGAATGTAAAAAGAAGATATTATTATTATTATCCTGAGACTTTGAAGTGTCCATGCCAATATTTCTGTTTTGACCACTGAATAGGATGCTATACTTCAGCAATATTTAATATAGTACGATACCATGTACAGATCCTACAGTTCCCCGTGGCCAAGGCCCTCTAAAAACACTTTCTGCTTTAGCAATGGCACACAGAGATGAACTTTTTAAGCATGAGTTTGACATGGCTTTTCAGTGCCAATGCCAGAGGATTCTTAGAGTTCACAAGTAGAGCTGCATCACCAGACACTGACGCCACCAGCTTCACCTGAGCCCAATAATGCTTGAACACTAAAAAATTGGTCTACGTGGAGGGAGACCTAGGCTGGAATGTTGTTTTGTTTGGGGTTTTTTTAGGGGGGAGGAGGGTATTTGTTTGGTGTTTATAGACTGTAACTCTGCATGAAGGAAATAAATCCAGAAACTTTTCTGGTTTGGGTTATTTTTATTGAGTAAATTTTCTATGTCATACCAAAACCCTTAAAAAGGTTTTCTGTATTATTCCTAAGCTTGCTTACCCGTGGGCTTTCTCCCCTTTGTTTTCATACTTGGCCTTGTTTCAAAGGCTCACAAATTTTATACACTAGGGAAACCTTTGAACAGTAACAATAAATTAAGAGACCAGACAACTTATTCTGAATGCTCTCTTTTTCAATTGTAAAATGAGAGAAACGATCTTTGCAAAAGAAGAAAAAAAATATTTTTTTTTCTCTTGAAAAATGCTAAATGGTTTCTAGTGCCTTTTCTTATCGAACTATAAATTGAAACTATTGTGTTGTTTCAGAAAGCAAGATCTAAATAATTCCTGTCTGCATGTCCATCTGACTATGCTCTGTCTTTCTCTCTTCTTACCCTTTCCCCTTATCCAGTAACCCATGAAATCCTTAAGCTATTTAAAAAAAAAAAATCTTAGCAAGGGGTGGAAAATGCAAGATATATAAGTTCTTATATTGTCTATAAAAATAAGATAGTAAGGAGATCAGAGATCCCCATCCATGTTCCCACTTAGGGAAAAGAGGAGAAGCAACAAAGAGGTAGTGGATGGTAGGCCAGTCAGGAACGTGTGTCTCTAAACTACTGGCTTGGCACATTGCCTCTTGCTCAGCTAGAGAGCAGAAAAATATGCCTAAGGGTCATGGTTAGAAGTTGAAAGTATTGTGGGAGTGGCTGCTGGGATCACATGAGGAAGCTGAGCAGTGTGTTGCAGGCTACAAGGGAAGTAGGGAGAAGGGCTGGTAAGAGGGGAGGATGGTCCACAGGGAACTAGGTTTACTTAGTTCTGCTACTTAGGCAGTCACTGAAGCACACTGTTAGTTCTTTGTTGCTGGTTTGTTTTCTTTTTTAATTAGCCTGACTTGATCACATTTATTTTCAAGAATGAATTAAAGATGAGGAATAATCGTTTTTCTGTTTTATTTCCAGCTTTGCCTGACTGGATAGGGTATGTTACAAGGGACAACCGTTTAGTGTAAGATGAAGAAATGTCTTTTTCCTACTTCTTTCCATATAGAGATGACCAGGAACATAAAATGTATCCACAGCCTATCTTTTTCAATGATCATAAATGTTGGTTTATTCATAGAATTTTACTTTCAGCTCTGCGAATAAAGTGGACAAAATGTGTAAGTATCCAGTGCCTAGGTATAAAGCTGCTGAGCTGATAACAGCCAACTATTCCAGTCTTTCTTAGATGGAATAGAAGGGACACTCTTCTAGAAGTAAAGAACAGAGAAGACCTTGAGAGAGAATTTCATTCAATCCACAGTCCAAACATAAGGCAAGTACACTTAAATAATTGTTTTAAAAATAGGTTTGTTGAATTGGTCTCAAAAGCTTTTGGTGACAGATATCTCATTGCATATCCTGAAGTAACCTATCCCACTATATATATGTTAGTTTATTCAGAAGTGAAGAACTGAATCTTCTTCATTGCCTTCATATGGTTTAGAAATAAAAACTCTGAATTCTGAGTCTTTGCTTAAAGGATATAAGTTAAATTACCATCTGATGGAAATAACTTCCAGGAATGTATCTGTCAAGTGCTTCAAATTCTAAGAAATGCTGCCATTCTGGGCATTTTTTTTTTTTTTTGTGCCTAAATTGTGTATCTCCAACTGCTTGTCTATTTCAAAAACACATAAGAAAATTATAATCTTAATTAGATCAAGAGTGCAAAATGAAAATCAAGTTGCAACTATGAATGCTGGGAAACAACTTGAGATACAGATCATGCTGAGATGATTCATTTGACAAGTTATCTAATTAAGTAAATATTGCTATGTTGCGAAAGTCGTTTTAAAGAAAATACCGAGCTGTTAGTTACAGTCCCCTTAGGGAAAATATATGAGTGATATTGTCTTCATACTCCTACTCACTCTGCCCTTTGTGAAAATATTTACATTGCCAGTTTTGCAGCCCTGGTTCACATGATGTATTTTTTACTGCTCTTAGTCAAAAATCACGTATTTTACACAATATGGGAAATATATACAGTTTTATACACAAAAATGTATCTACATATATATGTAGATATATATCTACACAGAGAGAAAAAGAGAGAATGTGTGTGCTACCAAAGCAGAGATAATCAGCTTTTCTGGCTTATGCAATGGAAACAATAGAAATAGATTTTATAGTGAGGTCTGAAAAAAATACCTTCTTTCAGTTATTAATGTCTTAGCTGGCTGGTTTCTGTGAATGAATGTCTCAACTGGGCAGAACTGTAGGAAATTAAAAGAGCTATTATAAACCATCATGTGTAAAAATAGTTCATTTTATACATGTGTGGAAGATTCCACTTGACTACTATGTCACTGTTCATGGCCATCCTACAGCATTGATTTTGCAATTATGTTGTGTCTGTTCAAATGCTTCTGTTTTGTTTACTGCTTGTCTCTTTACCATGTCTTCCATGAAAGCCATTTCACTTTGGTTTCAGCTGCTGCTCTGAATTAATGCAAGCAGACATACAGCTAAGGTCTTAACACTTACAGTATTATAGTTTCACATTCACAAAGGGGGTTTCTTTGTTGGATGTGAAACTGTAATATAGTAAGTGTTATAGGTGATGGACAGGGCTAAACTCCCTGCTAGCAGACTATCAAGGGGAAAATCCAGAGGCTGCTAGCTCTAGAACCCATACGATCTTAGAAACTATTATTTAGCAAAAAAAAACCAAACCCAAAACCATTTTTAAATGCTGAGTCACTGCTACTTTTAACAGTTAAATTCCAGAAACTGTAGAAAAAAAATGTAACTGAACTGTGAGTGACACACAACACTGTCATGATCTGAGAAACAGTATTCATTTAGACTGATATTTAGGCTTTACCATCTCCCTTTTCAATCTCTAACTGAAAATGATACTTTTCTTTACAAATTTTAGGCTGAGTCATCCAGCGCATTTCAGTAGTTGTATTAGAAACAAAGAACTTTTTAACCTAGTAGTTGTAATACATTTGTAAGTGAACAGCGTATAACATAAATAAAACTAATAGCATTTTTATTAGGCTTATTTATTCTGTGCAAGTTCTGGCTAGTCCAATAAGACCTTTACTGAATTACAAAAAGATGGAAAAGATTGTATCATAGTTTCCATTATAGAGCCTATTTTCAGGAGTTTATAGGAAATTTATAATAAAGTTATAATTCTGGTAACAAATTGAACTGCAGTTATTTGTTTTCCTAAATATAATAATCTTAGGGGCAAGCGATAGGATTGCTCTAAGATACTGTAAATAAAGTACCGAAAATTTCCAAGTTAGTATGCATTTGGATCATTTAAAGTGGCACAAAATCTTCTACTGGAAATGAACTTTATTTAATTATATAATAGTATTTGTACAATCAGCATGCCAAAACATCGCAGACTGTTCCCTTGTGTGGGGGCCCATGGTCCCTTTCCTTCTAGCTGGGTCAAAAAGCTATAGACCATCTCTGCAACACGTCCCCTCGCTTGATGAAAACTATACCAAAGGAATTAAGGTCACAGCTTAGAAAGAAGTGTAAGTAAAAATGGAAAAAGCACAGGGGAAAATACCAGTTATAGACCTGCCTTTTATGTCCAGAAAATAGATCAAAATCAACACAAGTGCCCTTGTCTGGCGAAGTAATCCCATTTGAGGAGATCCCCGCAGCATAAAGGAGATTTGTGTTGTGAAGGCCGTAAGTCTGCCTCCCTGGGGAACGTATGCCCAGATCGCCCAGTCTTTAACGTGGTTGTATAAAGTTGGAATCCATAACTGTGTTAGCATAGTGCTGGGCATGAGCTAACATGTACACAGGTTTTTAAATCCAGATTGTTTGCATCTGATTGTCCTACAGCATGGGGGAAGGAGATACATAACTGCCTCCAGCTGCTCACATACATATCCTGTATGAGAATAAATGCATTTCAGTGAAGTAGGGGAAAAAGAAGGAGAAGACACTCTTTGCAGCAAAATATGGCCATAACCAATTTACTTTGATTGGTAGACCCTCATTTCAAAATAGCTACCTAGCCAGGTGACCAGTCTGGCCAATAAAAATTTGGACACCAGGCTAAGACCAGAAGCCTCAAGGGAACCAGTGTTGCCAGAGATCCAAGACAGGCGATGCCACCAAAACCTGCTTCTAGTTAAAAACATGCAATATTGCAGGCTGTATGTTTCTACCATTATTAGACAAACAGATTTATTATATTTTAGAAATTCTAATCTTTTCTTTCTTCCAAAAAATTGTATCCTAGAATAGATAAGGATTAATGTTTGATTTGGATGCACAAATTCTGGACTTTCATCTCAGTCTCATTGCTCCTTCTAGGAAGACATTTATCAGAAAAGTATTTACTATGCGCTTAACATAATTGAGTGAGATTAGAAAAATGTTATTCTTTCTGGCTTTCATTTTATTTTCCCATTTTGATTTTTGACAGCATCTAGCTTTGCACATAATCGCTAACACTGTTTTGTGGTGCCCTGTGTTCATAAATATTAGCTAGAAAAGACATGCCACTGACAGCACTGGCCAAATTGAAAAGCAAAGTAAACTTCAAAGTCTACACATGAAGAAGGGAAGGGTAGTGTAGGACAGGACAGGACAGGATAGGCAAGGCAGGGCAAGGCAAGGCAAGGTATACTCTGTTCTTTAATGTTACCTATATTAGATGTCTCTTTCAAATGTTATCGTGATACACCTTCTACCCTCCATTTCCTTTAAAATCTAAATTGCTTGGTTAATTTCCTTCTTATGAAATACATTTTTATTGAAAAAAGAATTTGTAAGTTCATGGCTATGAATCTGACTCACTTAAGTGGCTGATAATTGTGCCACTAACCCAACTGGATGCAGGGCGAGGTCCTTGTTTACATACGCTTTCTTACGTACTCACTGTGTTTAAATTCTAAGTGTCTATAAATGCCATTCATAAAGTTGTTCTGATGGCATTTCAGGATGTTCTGTCACACTATTTCTTATAAATTGGTGCAAAAGTTATACTGCAAGAGTAACAACATCAGGAAACAGTAGTAATGTGTGCCTAATAAAATCCAGACTGTATTCCAGGCAACTGCTTTTTCTTTGTGAGATTAGTCTTTCCTCACAAGAAAACTGAAAAAAAAAACCCCACAAAGTGGCCTAACCACAATGCAATCCTCAAGGAAGTTATAACACATGGAGTTCATACATCTTGGAAGAAAGCAGTATGTAATTCCACAACCCTATGTATCCCATCCAGATAATTTAACTCTCAGTCTGCTGATCAAGGAATGATATCATAAATCACTAAGATGATTGTTTGTTTTTTAAGTCGTTAATTTCTGGTGTATTACCTTCTGGTATTTGGGTGAAAAAAATATTTTACTGAAATTGGATTTTAAGCCATTCCCCCAACTATTTTGTTACAGTCCCCTGATCCTTTCTGTGGGATAATTGTTTTATCTTCCATTAAGTTCTGTGTAATTTTCAAGACCATCCTTGATCTAAAACAGAGCCGATAGAGAGGTGGCTCATTTGATAAATCGAAGTGGAGTATGCTATTTTGCACATAATGTAGATTCTTGCCACAACTAGTATCCCATTGCAATGAGACCCCAAAACTTTACCTACAGGGTTAGACAAAAGAAAGTGTTAGGAGTAAGGAGAACTATGCCAAGATCTGGGACCTATCCATTTCCAAACACTTGTCTAGGTAATGCTGCACTAGAGAAGGGACTCAGTGCATCCAGATTGTGCACAATCCAGGTGCCCCTTGGAAATCTGTTAGCATAATGCACTATTGCAAGGCCCATCATTCCCAGATACAACGTACTCAAAACACAGGAACAATCGTTTGATCCACCACCTAAGGTGCCAAGTATGCATAGGCCACGCCAGAGGCTGTCTTCAGCTCTGGTCAGTAGTGCATTGGAGCACAATCTAAGCGGGGGAATGAACATGTGCTTGCAAATGTAAATATTGCAGGGAGGGTGAGTCTAGATTTGAAAGAAATTTACAGATTTTACAGCATTCTCGAAGTGCTGGCAGAACTGGAAAATATGGAAGAAAGAATATAAAATTCCAATGTCACACTATCCAACAGGAAACCATGAGAAATTAACTACTTGATATATGACAAAAGGTGATTCAGTTCTTCCACAGGTTTCAGCAACATTTAATAAATGCACAGTGACATCCTTAAACTTCACAATTCATGATACCCAACCTGTATTTAGTTTCCATTAAATTTATGGACTATTCATCTTTCCTATGCTTCCATTCCCTTGACAAAAAGCATTAAATGTTAAAAAATCACAGCTGCACCTCCTGTCATTTGTCTTTTTCTTGTGTATGTGTTTGAAAGCAGCTTCCTCCCCTACGCTTCCCCATTGCCCAATTTCCTCTCAGATAACGTACAGTTCCTAAAGCCATGAATCTGTACCTAACTAGAGACAAAAAGGTAAAAGGGGCTGGATGGGCTGGATCCATGTGATCAATCACATTGTACAGATCTGTATTAAATACTGAGTTTAATCACTGAGTACATCACACATACGAGAACTGCAGCATTAAGCAATAAAAAAGATCCACAGGGAAAAGATCATTGAACAGATAGATCACAAATATAGGTCTGTTGACAAGCTTAATCTTGCCAATTAGATCTGAACCATGTTCCTTTTTTGAAAGAAGAAAACATGACAAAAACAGAAGATGAGAGCTATTCTGTCATAACAGCCACAAAACCCTACTGAACATGAGGTATTTGTTCTGGATGCCATAATGAAGTTTTTGTTGACTTCAAAGGGGACAAGATTTCACCAGAAAATCTTCAGAAATCTGCAAGAGTTTAAAAAAAAATAAATCAAGACATGAAGCTTCTTACATTCTGAATAATAAATAAGAGAATGCTAATCAGATTTGTCTTTGTGAAATGCAGTGTTCGTTGGAATCCACAATAGACACTGTTTAATCTAGAAGACTTTTATGAAGCTCTTATTAATTGGGTTTTGGTTTTGATTTTGGCTTTTTTCTCAAGACAGTCAGTCTCAGCTGCAGACTTAGCTGCAGTAGTAATGGGTGCATACAGCTCCCTCATAGAATAAGGACCTGGAAATAGGGAATGAGCAATCTTTTCCATATCACAAAAAATATTTTTAACTTTTAGACTTATTTCAGAATAAAGAGTCAAACATGAGGCACCCTAAGAGAAGTTAACCTAGCACTGCCACAACCCGAAAGCACTGCTTTTGTAACAGTTGAACCATATCTGTTTAACAAAAAAAATTATACTTGACATGGCAGGGAAATGGACTTCCAAGTCCAAGAAAAATATTGAATTTTTTCACAATTTTTTTCAGTCCAAACTTATAGTAGCCAAAAGCTTTATATTGCAGGTGGACTGCCATAGGCCTGGGGAGCTTTGGAGCCTTAATTGCTCTGAGAAGCCCTAGAATCAAAAAAGCTGGCACATTATCAAGTGCGCTGCAAGAAGCCAAGAAGTTCGGGGAGATGAGGCCTCTCAAGGCTTCCATGTTCTTGACTCAGAAATATCCCTCCAGGTGGTCTACTGCTGATTCTGTAGCTTTGAAAGGAGGCTCTGCTAAGGAGCCAGGGATAGAGATTTTAATCCATCAGACATGTCTACATTCCTGCAAACAGTTTCAGTGAATCAACATTTTCCAATGAAGTAATTTTCCATTTAAAAAGATTGCAAGCAATCTGAATGTATCCTTCATGCTACAATACAAAAGCTTCTCCACACTTCTTTGTCTTGCTTTCTTTTGCTCTTTTCCCAATTTTCTGAGTTTAAAACCATAACAAAATGTATTTAGGTTTTGCACTCTGTTTATTTTGTGTCTGGCTCTTCATTGTCTCTTTTACTGGCCTGTTTAATCCATTGTTTTGCATGAACAAATTCTACAAACTTGGAGTTTTGGTCATGTTCTCGTAAGGTTCCCAGTTTCAGTTTCCCTGTAGTACATTACCTCTTTACAGTATTTCCTTTACACTCATTATACTATATAAAAATACTTGCTGTATTAAGTAGATTTGCAAGATAGTCTAATGGATGTTCCACTAAATTAGCATTTAAGAGACCATGTTCATTGCTTTGTACTGCCAGTAGCCTGGCATGCACCTTGGACACTGGATATCTGTAAAATGGAAATACTGGAGACTTTATAAAGAGCTTTGAGATCTGAGGATGAAAAAATATAGATAATCTATATTTATGGATGAAGAGTAATAGGTTTAAATATTATTATTTCATTTTTTAATGCTAACTACATTCTTGATTTTCATCCTGTACTTCATGAAGCTACAGAGGTATCTAAATTATTCTTGTGAAAACTATTTATAACAGCAAATCTATTGCTGGTTGGTCAAAATTCCTTTCCAGCTCTAAGAACCTCCACGAAAATATTGTCAATATTTCAGAACAGGAAAATGTTTAAAAACTCTGAATAGGAGAAGGAACAATAATGTATTAATTAATTCACAGCTTCATTCAGACAGTCTCAGTTTATTAAATTAGAGAAGATCGTTTAATGCCTACATCTTAGAAATTGTATTCCTGTTAGAATCAAAGACAGACATGCACCTAAAACTCTATAAAATCACTTATGAAAGAAAATCCACACTTTCAAACGTTGGTGAGGTAAAACTCCTAATTTAGAATGTTGTATACCCAGTTTTCAGAAGGGCTGAGTACCACAGATTTCCATAGCTTAAAGTGGAAATTAATCTCAGAAAACTGGATTTAAAATTTATCTGAATACCTAAATGTGACTTAAAAGCTTTGGCCAAATTATTTTCCCTTACGGAGACATAACACATCTAATTTCTCATTGTATATTTTAATTTACCAGAGACTATTTGATCCCTGTGAGACAGCATGATACTTTTTTCATTTACTTAAACTGGACAGCATCACTGCTAGACACCCTTACTCCAAGCAAGAAACTTTGATATCAGGTCAAAAACCTTCAATTCTTTATCAGTTCTTCCTTAAAGATGGCTTTAAGTAGAAAGAAGCGGTTCTTACCAAAATCTCAGAATACTATGAGCTCATTTAGCAACAGGTACTCTTTCTAACTGACTTCTATACTTGATAGGCATAATGTATGAAGTCATCTTTCTTCACAGCTAAAACTCATCAGGAGTTAATTCCTGCCTGTCATGGATGATCATGTCAACTAGAAACAATCAAGGCAAAAAGCTAATAAGGCAACAAATGCTGAACAAATACAACCACCCATACTGGTTGTAGTTGTTACTCACTGGATTCAATTTCTTAAACTTAAACACTTGAGATTCCATGGCATAAGCTACTAGCCTCCAGCCATCCATCGAGAAGTCTGGGAGTCTCTTGTGTGGTGTCTCAGTCAGCCTAGGGAGACTCAAAGGTCATAAAACACCTAGGCTTAGGCAGACAGTTCAGCGTTCCCTACAGCGAGAAAAACAGCAATAGGCAATAGGATGGGACTGGGTCTCCAAGACGTGCTTGACTGAGGTACCCAGAACCCAGACATATTGCCCACATGGACAGAGGACATTTAAAATGTAAGGTGGAGTTCGTCTCATTTGCCTAAGGATGTCGTTGTTTGACATTTACAATTAAGAGTCATCTAGCTTCCTTTGCAAGAAATGGAGAGAGATAAGCACCATGAGGATGTGATTAATCTCATTTTAAGGGGCACTTAACCTCTAGACACCACATTGGCTATGAAGGGAGCCTGCACAATCAGCTTGTTTGCATAGTACTATAAATGGCTTAATCTGGATTTTGTAATTTATTCTTCAGTCTCACTAATTTTAAGGGGAAGTTGGGCCCTAAAAAATTCAAGATATAGCCACGTGCACCAGCTTTTTGTAAATTACGATATGCATAGTCATTGGTGCAGTTATGCACAGCATTTATGTTTCCCTCTGACATTCAATATCCTTTAAGTACTGGAGCAGTGTCTTCTTGCAAAGTAGGAAGAATTATAGTCCTTTATCTCTTGCTGCTGTCAGGAAGTTTGGATTTTCAGAAGAAAAGATGGAAGTTTGGGCTTCCTCTTGGTTTGTTTTTCAAAAAAAAAAAAAAAAAAAACCAAAACCAAAATCTACAAAAATATACCGAAAACAGAATACAGTTCAAGCAAAATACTAGTGCGATTCCTATTACTGGTCTCTGTAATATGCTCACTGTCACAACACTAGGTGTCTGCAATCGCTGAGGAGTACATGGGCTGAAGCCAGCTCAAGCCCATTCCTCCCTTCAAAATTCTTTTGCTAGTTGTCTAGTTTTCATACTTTATGTCGGGCTGAGCCATGTATTCACTCTGCCTATCTTGGTCTGGCTAACTCAGGGAGTCACTCACACTCCTTTAGTGAACTCAGGCCACCCTCCAGTCCGCTTTTGTGTTGAGATAGAGGCAGCTTCTTTGCAAGAGCAAAGAGGTAAAGAGGAGTGATTCTGGTCAAACAGACCTATCTTCATTGCATGTAGGGCTAATTTTGCACCCCTGTCAAAGAGCCAGTGCAGTGCCCCTGGGTTGCTGAGGCTCTACAATAAATAAAAGATCTTGGGCAGAGTTTTTGACAAAATTCTCACATTCCCCAAGTGCAGGGAAGTTGTTCTTCCCTGCAGTCTTCAAACAAGCTAACACAAGAGAAGCCTGCTGGGGTTGGCTCAGATCGCCTGCAGTGAGCTGAAAAAGACAGAAGCCAATATTCCACTCCATAGCTGGAATTAGCAGCTTATCTAATTAACTATTTACAGTGCAGCTAGTACGCTTAAGGAAGCTGGATTCTCTTCCCTTTCTTTAGGAGAAAACATGTTCACTTGAGCATTACCAGGCTGCAATTTACTCTTAGTGTAAGCCTATTACGAAGTAACTATGCTCTTACTACTTAGAAAATACCTAAGTGACTACTTAGGGGTTTTATGTCATTTTTAGCTAAAGATGATGCTATCATTCCACATCACAGTGTGGTGATTTCCATTTGCTAGTCAAAGGTATTTTAAATCTTTAAAATAGCTGAAGCATGGATAAAACTCTTTGGATACATTTGTAAGTTTGAAAAGCCACATTGAAATCAAACTAGTAATAAACACTCCTTGACTTATAACTTAGATGCCAAATTGTATTCTGGAAGCATTTTTATAACCGAATTTTGAACTCTGAAATAGGGGTTTATAACGGAAACAATTACAGAAGCAAGGCCAAATCCCCGCATCTGCATGCAATGGGAGCACCATAAGGCTTGGATGTTCTACATGTAAGTTTGTCCAAATAAATGTTAAAAACCTCAGTAGTGTAGACACAGTGGAGATATATAGGTTGGGGTTTTTTTATGAGGAAAATAAGAAAAAAAAAGTAGTAACAAGCAAGAAATATTTTTAAATGTATCTAGCTTTTACGTAGGGAAAAAAAAAATGTATATTCCAAGTATTTTATATTCCAAAATATTTTTTCTAAATACAGTTATGAAGTAGTTCAAAGTCAATTCTGCATCTCTGCTGATAGATTTAACTCCACTCCTAACTACAGGTTCTAAGTGTGATTTGGGCTATACTGTAAGAAAGTCTGGACTTTTCCTATGTCTGCTAATTAGAGCAGCTAGATACTTTGGACACTTCTCTCGTACCAGCAGGAAGGCAAATCAAACATAGGGACTTTCCTAGAAGGACCCCTAGGTTGTATACTGCATGGGATTGGTATGAAATGGGATCAGTAGGCTGCTTGAACTTGGACTGCTCTTATAACAACAGCATCTTACAACTAAAGATTGAGTAAGTAAAGTGGAGTCAGGTAGCAAAGCGACCACTCACTTTGCTCTTTCTCCCGTGTTCATAGAAATAATTTGCTTGTGGTCTGGGAGTACTAAATATATGCTTGTGATGTGTGTTGCAAAAAAATACACAAGTCACACATCACAGAGAAACTCTGATTTCTAATATGCTTGTCCAGTGGATTTCATTTAGCCATCCATATCATGCAGATTTGTCTAATGCTGCACTATTACAAATATCTTAAAATCGAATAAGGTATAGTAAGATGTAGTCTAAATCTGCACTTACTTGCCCTGACATGCTAAGCATTATGAAAACATATTTTGTCTTTGTTCACATGCTGTTTTGCTACTTACACAGCTCACACACAAAACATTAACAACTCTTCATTCTGTAAGACCATACGTAACTAAATCAAAAGAAGCTTTTCATTGCTAAAATCCTCTAACCTCTAAAACTAAACATTGGGTTTGCTGCCCTCAGTTCAATTCTTATAGGGGGCATCAAGACGTCTGTGGCCTATAGGAATTTTCCATTCCACAGGAATCTGGATAGAGCAGGAAATATATCTCAGAGAGTCACTTCTCCAGGGTTTGTGCTCCCTGTCACCAACTATTCAAAGCCTGTTTCAGTATTGCTACTCTTAGTGCTGCAACAAATACACTCAGTGACAGCACTGCTGGGTATCCACTTCAGGATTTCAGGCTCGCCTTCAGGCATGTAAAATCCACTGACTCTGAAGTGTTTCTCTGTCAGCCACTGATGCAGAAATACACGTGTGAGAATACCAAAAAGGGCAGGAGAGGCACTTGTCTAAATCAAGAGTGTTTGCAAAAGCAGGGATGGATAAAATTGGGATCTGGAAAACGGTTTCTAACTTAATGTGCTAGGATAGCTGTCTGGTGAATGTAAAAGGGGAAAGATCTCTGATTAGTTTTGTGAAGGACCTCGTTAAGTTTCTAGAAAGGTTGTACATGAGGAAGCTAAGCTCATTGGCGTAGGAGTCACATGCGCTTGTTAGGGCAGCAATGAGAAGTGACTGGACATTGCAGTGTGTTTCAAGCATCCATCAGAAAGGGTGTCAGCAAGACTTGGATTTTAAAGGGAAGCCCGCTGCTACAAGCTGGGTATTTAGTTCTGTTTCATTGGCAGAAGGAACTTGCACACCTGAGCAGTGGATTGGCAGCAGACTTATAAGGACAGAATTCATTTTTCAATTTGAAATGTTGTTCTTCAGTACAAAATGAACAATAGTGGCTGAGAAGGTTAAAACTGAAGAAGTGGAGGAACATTTCATAATTTGCAATGCCAAATAATACAGTGCACACCACAGTCACCCCAGGAAAGTGAAGGAGACTCATGGAGAATGTTTACTGCTCACTGCTTCTTGCATTGCTTTGTTTTGTTTTGTTTTTCAAATATCTCAATAAACTTGAATTCTTGGTTTAGGAAGGAAAGTAAATGAAGTAAAGTTCTCATCACCTCTTTTATTTCAGCTTTTATTTTGAAAAGAGGGAAATATTTTTATTTCCTTGGTTAATTCTTTAGCTCACAACATAAGGAAAATGTGTCTCTGTTACGCTTCATTTCATAGATGTGGAAGTAGTATAGAAAATGCCTGACAACTGTTTCCATGCTATTACTCCCAGGTTATTAACAGCCTGATAGAAGTATCCTATGCAGTTGAAAGAAAAACTTCCTCTTCACATCACCTCACTGGGAAAATAGAATGAGAGGAAAAAAAAAGACAAGGGCATAGAGTCCGAGGAAATAAAACCTACTTCTTCTGGTGGTATCTTTCATTATAGATTACAGCAGATTCCTTCGTTCATCCTTCTCATCACAGCGCATCTTCAAGTACCTTCACTTGTTAGTACTTTGAGGTGCCACATCACTTACTTGCCCTTTTTCTTTGTCATTTAGAGCACAAAGGTAGGGATGAACTTGCACCCCAGGTTTTCATCCACCTCAGAGAAGCCAGGCACAAACGGGTTGCACTGGTGTGGGGGAAGGCAAAAAGCCCTGTGTAGCTGTTGCGATGTGGATAACACTTGTCTGTCCTGTGCTCAAAGGTCTCCGGATGCGAGTCAGTCTGGAGGCGCCTGATGGGCAGAAGTGTTAGTGCAGCGCTGTGCTCAAGCAAACAAACTCCGCAGAAAGGCAGACATGGGATCAAGCTAACACAGCTACACAATCCCCGTCTGGAGCTGGCCTGCATCCACAGCCAGTGGGCTCCAGCCACCCACCAGACATACTGAAAGGCACTGGAAGCAAGGACAGTCGTGTGACATCTTTGTTTGCATTGGCACAAGAAATAAACCGTTTTGTTTTGCCGACGCCAGCTGAGGGCCCACCAAGGCAGACTCGCAACACGATCTGTCGCTAACTCCCTGCCTTCCCTTGTTGCCTGGGTTTTCTGCATACCTCGGGGAGGCTTGGCCTATCATTGCTTTCCCTCACGTTCTGCTGACCCTCATTTTTCTTCATTTCTTGTTAATCGGGATTCGCTCCGATTAGTTTGTGATATAACTTGTCAGGCACTACAGTACAAACACGTGAAATGTCAAAAGCAAATAAAGGAAACACTGACACTGGCACTAAAGTCAGCGTACTCTCCCAATACAAATACCCAGCGTCTGAAAACAAGTAGTGAACAAGTCACGACAGCACACGGTTATTATTTCTGTAAGTTAACAATTTGTTTTTCTGCATCAGAAAATTGAATGCAGTCCATCAACTTTTCTAGAACTCCTCATTTCACTGCTGAAAGTTAAACAAGGTCCTAATTCATTTGCAGAAATCTATCCCAAATTCTCTGCCAAGTGGTAAAAGCAAGAGTTAATTTATTACCAACTCCAACAGGAGGAATTTAAAAACTGCTGCTTTTTCACATAGGTACCACTCACTGGATTTCAGTCTTCTGGGCTTCATGCTTCTGCTTTTTAGGAGAGACATCTGGGAAAGTCAACCTGTCCATCAGGAATTTTCATCAGTGGGGCTGTGATGGTCTATTCTTCTCTTCCTTGACCCATAGCAAATAGAAGAATTTGACTTTAGCATCAAAAAGTCTGTCTTTTTTAATAAACAGAGGCTCAAGGCTTTCATTCCTTCCTCTGTGAGGCTGCTTAACAAGGGAAGCCAAGAGAGAAGCCCAGCTCATCGCTGTGAGAAGGACGGCACTGGACGGGGCTAGCAGGGGAGGAGGGAAGACTGAAAGTTTATTGTTGCATGCGGAATTTCTTTCAGCAAGGACGCAGGGTAGGGCAGTACACTTTGATAGGTCAGGAAGCAGAAGCTTGAGCAAGAAGAAGGAGTAGCTAAGCAATGGAAAAACAACCCCAAACAGGAAGGCCTAAAGGCAAGGAGGAGATAAGTTTTCTGAAGGAGGGTACAGAAGAAGAGCACTCGCTGAGGGCAGCGATATACCAGCACTGCAGCTGCAAGGAGAGAGTAGAATCCTCTCCTGGGAGGCTCAGAGAATAAAGATCAGTCAGTGAACCAAGAGGTCAGGAGGAGAAAGAGACACAAACCTTCCCACGCAAGCATAACCATCCATACATGGATGTATGGACACTATCCCCCTCCTTTGACGCTCTCACCCACGTGTTTTAAACAGTACAAATTAGTAGTTTATGAGGGCTCTCAGGAACCAGTAGCATTCACCTGTGAACTCAAGGAAAAGGCCTTGAAAATTCCCCTGATTTTTTTTTTCTTTCATTTGACTGTACCAATCTATACCAGTCTAGAAGAGAACAAACTTTCCTTACAATCGCTTGTTATCTGCAGTCCTAATTTACTATGGCGCTCAGATTTCAGACTATGAAAGCCTACTGATTTTCACTTGTTGGCAGTTATCAGTTCGTGTGCTCCCATTTCTGTATCAGTTGTGGGCTTTTAAGACTACACTACCTTGTAAAACACAATACTTGACTGAAAGGGTTTGTAAGACTATGACTCAAGTAAATGCCCATTGTTCTGAAAACTAGGTTATATCGAAATATGTAAAATCTGAATAATACTGCATTTCCTTACTTATCCCCAGCTATTACAAATGTAGTTGGTGCCTTTATTGAATTTAAAGGCGGAATTCCTTTTTTTTAACAGAGAAATTATTCTTCTAAATCCCCAGAACCTCATCCCGCTCCACCCTCACTCCAGAGGCTTGCAGGTCACCACTGCCTAATAGTATAGATGCGCTTCATAGAAATTACTATTGCATAGCTTGCTAAGCTCTGTTTCTGTCCTTCATATGGGCTCCTTAATCCAAACTGTCAAAAATACTTAGGCAAGAGAACTTAAGCAAGATAGCTGATCCCCAGAAAATCCAAAACTTCATTCCTGAGAGAGCAGCAGTGCTATAGTAGGTCGCCAACACCATATGTTGTCATTGGCTTTGACCAAGAGGAGAAGGTAACTTCCAAGGCTATGAGCTAACTAACCACACAGCTGGTGATACTGATGGAAGTTTCCCTCAAACACTGTTGATCTGAACAAAGTCAAGGCATTTCACATTCAGTGAAGGACTGTGAAAATAAGAAAGCTCTCTCTAATAATACCCTTTCTCAAATGGTCATCCTTGATTTCCCCTTCACTACCTTCCCGTCTTGGTCAAAAGCACATCATCTGTTTGCTGTCATCACCCTCCTGCAACACACAGATTCTTGTTCACATGAACAGCCTTTTACCTTCAGCCTCTCTCTCAGATAGGCTGCATCAAAATTCACCCAGTGCTCCCTACACTCCCGTTATTTGTACTTTTTTTCCCTTGTTCCTTTCAGGCATTTTCCTACCACTTTGTAAACACTGTGTAAGCAGCAGGCACCATAGCTAAAATGGCACCTATCAGTTGCATGGATGATTACCTTCACCATTTACTTGCTCTACCTGTCCATATGCACTACATAAAAACTTTAAGTAATGCTATTAGACTTCTTTATAAAGATGTTTTCCAACTGTTTGCTGCAACACCTACACCAACCTAGCATCACTTGATAGAAATTACAGAAACTACACTGATTTACAATAGCTGTCAATCTAGGCAGCTGTACATGTATCTTGTTGAAATATAACTGAAACCTCAAACTACAAAAACTACCGGGATGACAGGGCTTCCTAGGCCTATGTAACATCTACAAGTTTCCTATTGTGGATAATTTTTTACTTCTAACTCCCTAATTGTATCAGCTACATATAAATTAAAAAAAAAAACAACGCTGTCCTTAATACTTTTCATTCTTATAATTTTCTATACGGATTCAAATAGATCCCATTAAAAAAAACTGAAAAAATTGCAATAAGATGAACTTATATAGTAGAGTTGGATGGGCTTTGTTATCAAACTAGTGTGATTTTAGCTCGTGAACTGTTGGTGTATTTACTGTTAATACAGAGTTGGTACAACAATATGGGTTGGTATTGACATTTGCTTGTCTGAAAAATTATTTATATTGAAGATACTGAATATCATGTTAGTGATGCTATTTTAAAATGTCACTGTACTATTTTATTCTTGTATTTATTTATAATATAATTCAAAAATTTGTTCACAAGCTTTGGCACATCTTTTTGGATGAAATCTCAGATTTCAGACTCTAAGTAATGAAGAATTTACCGCATAGACTTAGAAATCTGGGCTTCTGCACCTTTTTTTTCCAGTTGTAGTTGTGCAGGTGCCTACTTCTGCTTGGCCCTACTATGTGATTTATTTTAATTTCACTAATGTTTGGAACATACCATTGTGTAATTAATTGTAAAGGGCTATCACAATAGCTATAGTATTTCTGTGTATCACTGGAGTATTTAAAATAGCTCTCCTTCCAGTAATGGTGAAACTATATAGTTAGTAATAATACTTACGTAGCTATGAGTTATGATGAGAAGATACTAGAGGAAACTACTGTCTACCCAAAGGTAACAGGGCATAAACATAGAATCAGAGAATAGTTAGGGTTGGAAGGCAGTGTTAAAAGTCATCTAGTCCAACTTGCCTCGAGCAGGGACGTCTTTGACTAGATCAGGTTGCTCAGAGCCCCGTCCAACCTGGCCTTGAATGGTTCCAGGGATGAAGCGTCCACCGCCTCTCTGGGCAACTTGTTCCAATGTTCCACCACCTTCAATGTAAAAATTATTTTCCTTCTGAGAAAGTAAAAATAATAATGGTATAATTTTAACTACAACAACTGGAAAGTAACATTTTAAAGACTGCTTAAATGGATTCACCCTGAATAACTGTAAGAGCAATAGCGATAGCAAGAGTAAGATGCTCTTCACACACTAGTTTAAGCTTGAGAACTAACTAATTGAACAATTATTAGCTACGAATGAATAAAAAAGTGTTTTCTTCATTTTCCAAAATTGTCAGTTCTATAATAAGCCATCTGCAAAAACTTTTCTATATTTGCTATGTGACACACCTTCAAAAAATGACTTGCATTAGGGCAAAGTAATTTCTTCCTACTGTCATTATAGGCTATCAGATGACATGTGGGGATTCAAATAGATAGGAGACCACTGACTACTGCTGTCTTCAATCAGACCTTGGTGAAGTCAGATTCATCTTGGCTGCATTTAAACTGGCTCTACACACTGTAATTTTACTGGGATAGGTCAGTGGGATCAGATGATACACTAGTAGAGACCAAATACTGCACACTGAGCAAAGATGCATGGTGGAAACATTCTCTGTGGTGAAGAATTTGAAGAGTTCTACTCTGAGGTATTATTATTTTATTTTTTTTTAACTCTAGTCTTCATCAAACTAATTTGCAAGTTTTTTTCAGAATGTGCTGGTTCCTACTGCGATGGAGTTAACTTTCTTCGTAGCAGCTTGTATGGTACGGTGTTTTGGATTTGTGACCAAAATAGCATTGATAACACAGGCATGTTTTAGCATGTTTCTGAGCAGTGCTTGCACAGTGTCAAGGCCTTTTCTGCTTCTCATATCACCCCACCAGCGAGTAGGCTGGGGGTGTACAAGGAGTTGGGACACAGCTGGGACAGCTGACCCCAACTGACCAAGGGGATACTCGGTACCATATGATGCTGTGCTCAGCAATAAAAGCTGGGGAAAGAGGGAGAAAGGGGGAATGTTTGGAGTGATGGTGTTTGTCTTCCCAAGTAACCATTACACATGATGGAGCCTGGCTTTCCTGGAGTTGGCTGAACAACCTGCCTGCCAGTGGGAAGTGGTGAATGGATTCCTTGTTTTGCTTTGGATGCACATGCACCTTTTTTTTTACCTATCAAAATGTCTTTATCTCAATCCACAAGTTTTTGCACTTTGACCCTTCAGATCTCTCCTTCATCCCACCGAGGATGACTGAGCAAGTGGCTGGGTGGAGTTGAGCTGCCAGCCAGGGTTAAACTACGACACAAAATAAGTTCTACAAACAAAAACATGGCTATGAGGTGTTTTTTTTTTTTTCCTAAAAGTTACTGTTTACTAGTGAATTTGGAAGATATGACCGATCCAGATCCTGATGTTGACAACAGCTTATCGTTAACAGTAGAAGAGGTTCCCTCCCTCTAACTTTTTGATAATCACATCTGTTACATGTTTCAAAGCCCAAAATGGTGTATTAACTCAGATTACGATTTTTTGTATTAATTTGGTGGTGATACACTTCCCACAGCTTTACAGTCTAGAATATAATGCCATTCACTATATTTACCTGGCTTGGAGGTGGGGTTTGAAAACTCCATGACAAAACTCATTGAGATTCTTATGGCTTATGGTGAATCTATACTGATTCCTGCAGCTCTTTTGTGTCTTGAAAGACTGAGTTCTATGCTTTTTCTAGCATGGAGGAGGAGAAGTGCTATATTGACTATCTAGAGAATAGAAAATTTGGTTTATCCTAAAATATGCAGCAGAACCAAGTAGATTATGATGCATGGTTTTCTGCAGTATATTTGAATGATGCATTTTTCACTTGACCAGAGGTTTACTTTTGTGTATGGAAAAAAATACTAATACATGAGGGAAATTGAGGAGAGGGATGTTATTTAACAATTCTAAATTAAAGACTGCTTCTCTGATGAATTTTAAACGTAAAAGGCAATTCATGACAAAGTCTACATTCAGTCTGGTTCATTTTGCTACTGGTTGCTGCCTTTTCCTGTATGGTGGTCATTGCCTCTCCATTCCAGTTTTGAGATTTTTCTGTTTACATGCATTTACTCGCATGGCTCTGCTCCGATGTGATGCAAGAGACCAAATCCTCACACACCGAGCGGATATAGGTCTCTGCAGCCGCGCGGTGCCAGAACGCACTCAGAATGATGGCAAGGTTGGTTCTTTGTGTAGTGGTGGGACACCTACATCACTGTGAGTGGAGTAAGAAACCGAGAGGGGTTGCTCCAGTTTTGGGGTTAAATGCTGGATTCTGTGTGTGCGTGCGTCTGCACGCGCGTGTGAGCGCACACCGCAGACAGCTTCGCATCTGAGCGTTGCAAGTGCGCCGGATCCTCCCAGGTCCCAGAAACAAACTTTCCGTCAACTTCAGGTTCGGGACCCAGGCGTGGGCTCCCCATCCCCCGCTGTGGCTCCCCTACCG
>WHYT01015974.1:162801-223093 GCA_009806455.1 Tetrax tetrax
CATCTAACGTTTATATTCTATTTAGCTACCTTAAACTTTCGTATTTTATATACTCTCCTTGATCTAAATGAATATGTCTATTAAGTGTACTTAAGTTGCATTGTAAGCTGTAACAATAAAATATTAGATGAACTTTCTTTACACAGTGTTAGATTATTAACATTTTTATTCAATTAGATTCCCCTTTTTACACTACAACAGTAGTGATTTTTGGAAAGAGAAAATAATTTATCCACATCATTTTCATGTGTGACAGATTTTGAATCTTTATATAACTATAACTTCTCTGGAAATACTGTCAAGATAGAGTTATAGAACCGCTATTTTGTAGATCACCAGTGTGGCCACTGACATGTGGATCAGAAGTTGGTCACCGGTGTGGCCGCTGCCAAGTTGATTGTGGGCCAGTTCTGTCATGAAGCATGGTTTCCTTGTATTTGAAACATTATATTTCAATCTGCAAGTGATAGACTGGTTCCGTTAAATGTTCCGTTTGTAAGAACTTCTCAAGAAAATTGATTTGTCAGACTTGTAAAGCATATATTTTTCAATTCAAAATGGATATGAAATTTTGCGTCTCTTTTCTCCTTCTCCTAGCATTTTGCTTTGTAACCCACCTGTATATTCTTCATTCATTCAAAAATCCCTCATTCCTCAGGAGTGTTCCACATGACGCTTATTCCTAGAATAGCTGGAATACATTTTATTTACAACATGTTTCCAAACTAAATATGTAAGGTGACATTTGACATTCTAGTGAGCAGAACAATGTAATAAATATATGACTTATTTTGCAGACAAGAGTCTTTCTGGCCTTCACAGAAGAGAGGAGTCAAGGCTATCATTTCCTGTTTTAACAGTCCTCTGTTTTAGTTTGTATTGTATCATCATTGAGTTTACAGTTATTTCAGAGGTTGAGGAAGAAGTGACATATTCTTTTTTTTTTTTGCTACTGACAGTAGCTTGTAAGTACAGGAACTTGTCAGCAGATTTTGGTAGCTACAGTAGAATATTTTCTGTATTGCTAGTAGTGTTGTTAAGGAATAGACAAAAATAAAAAGCTTCCTGAATTATTTAATGAGGAAGTCCAGCATTTCTTGGGTAAATGCTGCATTTTTGAAAACTGAGAGGACCCAATCCACTTCACATTAGATCCACAGGTTGAATGGGTAGGCTGTCACTGTACAAGTGCAGACTTTTTGACACAGCATAGCTTCTTACTCACTTATAAAATGTTACTCTAAGCACTTCAATTTCTAGGCAGTGAAATTCAGAGGCAGTTAGTATAATTTTCAGAAGAATACAGTCTTCAATCTTCTCATTAAAGTCAGAAGAAATTGTGGTCAGTTTGAGAATCAGTCACCCATTTGACAAAAAGGTGCCATTTTAAAAAGCCTTTCCTTATGTGTTGTGTGCCATAATGTGTTCCTTATGCATTCCATTTCACACCTTTGAGAGTTCTTTAACTCTTGGACAATGTTCTTCACTTACCTACCTTTTGTTTTCCCCTTTTTATTCTTTCCTTTTTTTTTTTTTCTTGCAGGTGTTTTAAAATGCAAAAAGGACAAAGCCTATGAAGGGGGACAGCTCTGTCCTAAGTGCAACAGCCCAAAACAGCTGCAGAAGGAAGATATTCAGAACTTGAAAGATATTTCCTGTAGGAAACCTGTCATTCAGTCCTCACTGAGGCAGAATAGCAGCACGCAAGACGAAGAAGATGGTGACAATTATGAAATCCCCCTGGAAGCGCTTCAATCCCCTCCATGGAACATTACACTAAATATGACTGATGAGCATGGCAATGTAGTCCACCTGAATTGTGAAATCAAAAAACCGACAGGCTCTACCAAAATTCAGTGGAATCAAATCCAGACTCAGGAGATTGATATCAATGCTACAATTTCACTGGATTTTGAATGTCCAATGAATCGAGAAAACTATGAAAAATTATGGAAGCTTATAGCTTATTACAGTGAAGTACCTGTCAAATTAGAGAGGGAACTTATGCTTAGCAAACAGCCTCAAATAAGCTACCAGTACAAGCAAGGCTCAGATTATGATGCTCTTTACTACACAGGTGTAAAAGCTCAAATACTGGCTGAGCCTCCTTGGGTGATGCAACCTCTTATAAATATCCAATTAAACAGGCGCCTGAGTACAGGGAAAAAAGTGGTGCTATCTTTTTTTACTGTGTTTTCTCAGACAATTCATAGCAAAGACATCAGGCAGCAGAGAAACTGGGTAATGATAGAGCAAAACCAGGGCACAAGGACAGCACAGAGTGTGGTGGAAGGGTCAGAGTGTCAGCTAAGCTGCAATGTGAAAGCTTCTGAGAGCCCCTCTATTCAGTGGCTCTTTCCAGATGGATCTAAACTGCAGGCACCATTCAATCAGAAAGACAGCAGGTTTTCCATTCTCAGTAGCGGCCAGCTAATAATCAAAGCAGTGAGGTACACTGAGGGTGGTTTGTACCACTGCATTGCCCAGGTGAGAGATGATGTGGACATAATGGCTTATAGGCTTCTAGTGCAGCCTCCAGCTATTCAGGCAGCTGATTCAGATGTAGTGAGAGTTGAAAAAAATGTGGGAGATCCAATAGCTTTGCCGTGCAACGCAGTTGCCAACCCAGAGCCGCAGTTGAGCTGGATTCTTCCAAACAGCCAGGTCCTTAACAATTTATCAAACTCTTCAAAAGGATATATGTTGGACAATGGTACTTTGCTTATCCCAAAAAGCCATGTCAGTGATAGTGGCCATTACAGATGTGTGGCTGTCAATCATCAGGGATCAGATCAGTTTGTTGTAAGGGTCACAGTAAATAAAATGGTGTCTGACAGGTCATTTAAAAGAATAAAATTAAAAAAGCGCCCAGGCTCAAAAAGTTTGTCGAAAACAAGAGGGCGGGTCATAGATGATGAAGAGGGATCAGGGGAAAGTGTGATGGATGAGTTCCCACGAAGAAAGAACCACCTAAAAGACCATGAAATATCCTTAAAACAAAAAAGTGACCAGGTGACAGAGGCTCAAATTAAAAAGGGGAAGAAAGGCAGAAGGAAAATGAAAATCTGGAAAAGTACTGATAGAACCCAAGAAATCAATGTTGCAGAAGGCCGGAGAGTATTTGAGTCTCGAAGGAGAATTAATATGGCAAACAAGCAGATTAATCCACAGCATTGGGCTGACATTTTGGCAAAGGTCCGTGGGAAGAATCTTCCTAGAACAACAACAGCTACAGCCATTTCTTTAACAACTGCACTGCCATCAGTCATGCAGAAATCTACTCCAGTCCCTCATCCAGTAGCCAGCCCTCCGCCTCCAGAAACAGCAACTGATGGAGTAGATTCCTCTGCTGATGCACCACCTGTGGATGAAGATGAGCCATTCTCAGTCACTGTTTCCCAAAACACTGAAGCATTTTCAGTCCAGTCCGTATTAACAAGGTCAGAAACTGAACCCTTCTCAGACCACAGCGCTTTAGAAATCCCTGTATCAGGTTCATATTTGATTCCTGTCCCTGCAACTGTGCAGCCCCAAGGCCAGCAGCGTCTTGATGTTGGGACTGATGATTCAGTTGTGGTCAAAGAAAATGTCCATGCTCTTACTGAAGAACCTTTAATTAGACAAATTGTAACAAACTTTCCTAATATCCAGAGCAGTTCATTCACAGTGGAGAATGTGGATAGAACTGTATCTTCTATATCAGAGGAAAATTCTGCTTTTGCTGAGCTACCACTTGATGCTACTGTCCTAGCTGAATCTCAGACTGTGGATCTTCATAGCGTCTTGGAGACAAGTGTGAAGTTAAATGAAGTGGACCCAATGAGTGTTGACACTGTAACTTTAACACCTTCTCAGTTGGATGAGATCATCCCAACAGATTCTGTAGGCAATACTATAGTTTCTTCATCTGTTTCTCCATTTGTTACAGAAAAGAGCAATGACTTGATACACCAACACAAAGAAGTGTCCACAGATCAGACAAAAATGGCAGATTTAAGTACAAGTTTTCCAGCTGTCACACCCATCAGGATGCAGAGCAAGGAAGAACCTGAGACCCACAGGAATACAGTGACTCAAAAAAGCATGTCCAGCAGTTATGCAGAGAGTTTTCAGGGAGGAGAACATAGAAACCTGGCTACTCCAAAACCAGATCTCGGATTCACTTTGCCAAGTACTAATGCTCTTCATAAAACAGCAGGAGGGATAAAACTTTCTTCTTCCATCAGTAGCTTGACCACTGTGGCCACAACAACAAGTCCATATAGAAAGACCATGCCTTCACTTGTTACTCAGCATCCTAGAAAAAGGCCTTATGGGAGAAGAAGATTGAGGCCAAACAGAATCCGACAAAGACCAAAGCCTTTCTCCCCTGTTGTTTTAACCACAAAGGCAGTGCCTGTTGTTCCAAGGACACCTGAAGTTGAAGCTGTGACCGAAACTTCTACAACTCTTGAAAGTCCTAATCTTGAAACCAATGTCAAAATGCAGGCTAAAGAAGAGGAGCATATGAAATACACTCCTTTATTAGCTACTGACCCAGTTATCTTAGAGAAAATTACCAAAATCAGAGAGGTGGTCACAACTTCTTTCTTTAGGCCTACCGCTTCTCCATCCGAAGCAAAACATGTGACACTCTCTACAGCTCCTGACACCTTGGCACTTCCAGTGACTGCACCTATCACAATTTTATCATCATATATTGTACGTAGTGCAGTTCCCACAAAGGAGTCAAGTGCACCTCTGAAACCAGAGCAAAGTGAAGTGCCACCATACTACTCATTAGACAATATATCTGAGGAGATCATTAAGGTAGATTCCAAAACTATAGCTAGTAAGGCAGAACAATCAAGCACAACAGCTTCTCCTGAGCATATGAACAGCTTGATGTTATCTACAAAACCAGAATCTCAAGAAGAGCCTAACCTATTTGACTCAGAAGCTGTAGTTAATGAAACAACCACTGGAATGTTCCAGCTGATATATCCCACTGTAACTGACTTAAGTATTCCTGTTGGCACAGCAGAAGTTCTTGAGGACCTCTCAGTTTCCAAGGACCTGTGGAAGCCCACAGTATCTTTAGAAATGCTAGCAATAACTGAGCCACCTCAGCAATATGAAAAGATTACTTTGTCCTCCTCCTTCAGCACAGCAGAAACTCAGACTTTTCCTCTTAGAGAAACAAAGAAATCTGTTGTTTCTCAGACTAGGACAAAGCCGACTTCCTTGGATACAAAGGAAACTATGTCACATGTATTTCATCATGATCCCACTTCACAAAAAATTGAAAAGCCTCTGTCTGCATCCACTGTTTTTATTCCCTTTATAAAACTTGCCACTCTTCCCTCTTCCGTTTCCAGCACTTCACATCCTTCCCTTCATTATACCACTGAGGAAAGTAATGCCTTCAATCCAGAAAGGTTCCCAGAAGCAAAACAAATTGAAGCAGATGGTGACAAAATGGTGGTAAGCTCAAGACAAAATTTACACCCTACTCCTTCCTCTAGCCAGAACAGGATTAGCATACAGTCAAAAGAGGAGCAGTTCAAAGAGATGTACAGCAGCAAGTCAAACAACAGTTTACTGATGAATCCAAACCTTCCCCGTCCACCTACTGGAATGATACCAAGCCTAAACCAAAGACTGCCTGTTGTGCCTCCAAAGCATGCTCCAGTAAGAGGCACAGTGAAACCTCCATATGTTGTAACACAAGGTTCATTTCGCTATTTTATAACACATAAGCCTCTTCACTACACAAACAAACCAGAGATAACAGCATATGCAGCACATACCATCCAGGACAAAAAATCTTTCGCTTCTCAGAGAGAAACAACTGACCCAACACAAGCTTCTCCATTCCACAAAACAAATCCATTCACTGCAAGCAAGTTTGGTAATCAAGGTCAGAACAGATACAATATTAATTCAAGAATTTTTGGAAATAACTATGTTCCAGATAACAGAGGTACAGCAGGGAGACTACCAAGTCAAGGGATCCCTTATTATCCCGGTTCCAGAATGCCATTCCTTTTCAACAGAACAAGAATGTTCCCTCACTTAAATATGCATCCTAAACCAGTGGTGCCTAGTCAGCTATCCCCAAAAGACACAAATGAGAAGAAGGTTGCCCAGGTCTCCCCTAGCAGGACTACAGTGCAGAAAGCTACAGCTATTCCAGTGCCTCCAATGCCACACACCACAGCCACCACATCACCACCACCAATTTTGAAGATTACTCCTCCAGCCTTTCTCTCTCAGCGCACAAAACCACACATATCCACTGCAGTTCATCCTTTTAAAAATGTCCATCATCATAATCAAAAAGTTCTATCTGTGCCTTATGTAGGAGGCATTATGCCACACAATTCAACTGTAATTCAATCTTCCACTAATTTCAGGATACATGGAGAAAGACCTAAAATTATTACAAAAGGGTCTGAAAGCATATCCATCCTTGCTGAAACAGATGCTTTTATCCCTTGTGATGCAGTAGGGGAACCCAAGCCTTTTATTACTTGGACAAAAGTCTCTACAGGTAAGACAGAGAAAAATGTGTTCTTCTATGTGTTTTTTTAAGGGTACAAATACTTGGGTTGTTGCATAGGAATGCAACATGGTTGTAGGAATAGTCCAAAAATCCAAAGAACAATTTCAGTCTCTTTTAGTCATTGTAGATAAAATGTTACTAATTGCAACTAATTATTACAGGTAAAAATAACTTTGCAGTATTTCTTGTAGTGAAAGAAAATCTCTACCATTTAATGAGTTTATTTTTTCAAGGGGGAATAGCAGCCAACTGATTATTCACAGCAGTTAGAATTTATGACATCACTTGTGGGTATGGGTTTGTTAACATTGCTGCTTTAAATATTGATGTGTGTGTCATCTCCATAAGCAAAAGGAACAGATAAATTGTGTAAGGATTTAAGAGGAATCCTAAAGCATAAAGGCTTTAAAAGTTCCCACATTGTACAGGCTTGCAAGCTAGTACGGTTAGTTCTGCAATAGAAACAAAGAGTTATTTCAGCTATGGAGAGTGTCAGAAGATGTCACGTGATTCATCTGAAGTTGTAGTTGGTGTTAAGTAAATCTGAAATCCCGCATAAGACTTTTTCAAGGCAACAATGTATGTCTTAAACCCTTTGACTTTCCATTTCTTTCTTTCCTCTTGCCTTCCCAGGAGCCCTAATGACAGCCAACGCCAGGTTACAAAGGTTTGAAGTCTGGAAAAATGGTACCCTCCTTATCCGAAATGTTCAACTTCAGGATCATGGGCAGTATTTGTGCACAGCTCAGAACATGCATGGCATAGATAAAATGATCATTGTGCTCACAGTTGTAGCCCACCAGCCCAAAATTTTACTTTCCCGTTATCGAGATGTCACGGTCTATTTTGGAGAGACCATAGCAATGGAATGTCAGGCTAGTGGGACTCCAAACCCACATATTTCATGGATTTTCCCGGATAGGAAGATTTTGCAGACAGTCACCACCACAGAAAGCAGGATAATGCTTCATGAAAATCGAACCTTGTCTATCAAGCAAGCAACGTTTTCAGACCGAGGAGTTTACAAATGCGTAGCAAGCAATGCTGCAGGAGCTGACAGCATTGCAGTGAGGCTGCACATTGCAGCCTTGCCCCCCATCATCCAGCAGGATAAGCTAGAGAACATTTCCTTGCCCCTTGGTACCAGTATTAACATCCACTGCACTGCCAAAGCAGCACCTTCTCCCAGCATCCGCTGGGTGGTCTTTGATGGCACGCAAATTCGACCTTCTCAGTTTGTCAATGGGAATTTATTTGTTTTTCCCAATGGAACTCTTTATATTCGCAATGTCTCTCCCAAGGACAGCGGGACCTACGAGTGCATTGCTGCTAATATGGTGGGAGCTGCCCGGAGGATGATACAACTCCATGTGAAGAAGCATGCGTCTAATGCTAAGATCACTGGGAGCTCTCCTCAGAGGACAGATGTAACATACGGCAGCATCCTCCGTTTGGACTGTAGTGCTTCTGGTGACCCCTGGCCTCGGATATTATGGAGATTGCCTTCCAAGAGGATGATTGATTCCCTACACAGGTATATTGCTATTTGAAGTGTCATGGCTAAATTACAGTTTAGATGTACTTAGAGAAAAAAACATTCATATCTGTACAAGTTTCAGTCTTGAATTCTGTGAGTTTTGAATGAGGCCCACAATCTTTAAGGAAGAATTTGAAATTATATATAAAGATGGTAATAACTTGGCATAATTTTCTTGAAAACAATAACGTTCTGAAAAGTCAGCTTCAGGTGTTTAAGATAAGCTGTCACTATTTGTCTTTTACAGCCACTTGTTAATGTAGTGAAAAGTCCAATGGCAAAAGTTAAGATGCGCAATTTGTGTACTGCTTCTTGCACTGTGCCTATCTTGTATAGAGTTGTATAGGTGCTTGCTTTTCCCGAGGAGAAATGAGATCACTGAATTTTGTTTATCATCTGCTCTACAAATCATTATACACTGTAAATACAGGGCAAAGAAATAATCTTCTAATAATTAAATAAGCATGATCATTTTAACATCTGTGTATAAATAAATGTCACCTTACAATAAGGTTTGTGCAAACCCAGTTGCATATAAATGCTTAAAACAATACCTTCTCCAATGTTCATGGTATCAAGTAAAATATCAATTCTCCAAAGCTACAATAACTGTCATAAGACTTTGCTGAAAACATAATTTCTGCTCTATACATTATTTATTACTCACTCTTTGGGCACTATAGACAGATGGGGAATGTACTGAAATTAAAACGCACACTTATCAACAGGTTTCTTGATAGCTGAATGTAGTCACCAGTTTTTTCATAATGACAAAAAATATATTTAGGTAGCCTGTAGATAGCACAAAATTCAGAATTCATGTTATGCTTCATAGTGATAACAACAAAATTCTGGTATTTTTCATTTTCCTTTGTGATCTTTATGTGAGTTATTTCTCAAATGCAGTAGAACTTCTCTGGGCAGAAAGCTGGGGCTATTGAGGAAATTAGTTTTGATCATAATGCAATGGTTCTGTAGTGAAGTGGAAAAGACTAATAGCTTTTTAGCACATTGGAAATATTTTTTTTTTTCAAAGCTTAGCAAGATTTGGCTTCTTTGTGGTTGTTCTAAAGATTACCTAACGCCAGAGCAGGTTGCTCATCTTGATTTGTTTTCAGCTGAGGACCCAAGTGCCAGACTTCATAGTTATGGTCCACATAGGTTTGTGTGACGTATATCATTCAGAGATCCTGTGTTTGAATGTTACTGTACATGCAGTCAGAAAAGTAAAAAATACCATCATTTGGTATTCAATGATTGTTTAATGGTCAAAAACACCATTAAAGTCATTGAATGTAACAGAGAAGAATAGTAGAATTGCTTGGTTACAAGTGAGTAGAATTGTTTTTATGTTGGAGAATATCTTGGACATTTCAGACCATCTAATTATCTAACAATAGAAATGTTTCTCTCCTTTTTTCAGTATTGTTGAGTTGTTGGATTTTTTTTCCCCGGGTTTCACTTAATAACTGATACCTAAAATGTGATTTTGAAGCTCATGTTCTGCTCTTTTTTCTTTCTTTACAGTAACATGGAGACCAGAATCAAAGTATTCAGCAATGGGACTTTGGTTGTCCATTCAGTTACAGATAAAGATGCAGGAGACTATTTGTGTGTGGCCCGCAATAAGATCGGGGATGACTACGTTGTTCTCAAAGTGAATGTGATGATGAAACCAGCAAAAATAGAACATAAGAACGAGAACAACCGCAAGGTCAAGTACGGAGGGGACCTGAAAGTTGACTGTGTAGCCACAGGTTTGCCAAATCCTGAGATCTCGTGGGGTCTCCCAGATGGCAGCATGATCAATACTTTCATGCAGTCAGATGACAGCGGCAGCCGGACAAAACGTTACGTGGTCTTCAATAATGGAACCCTCTATTTCAATGACGTTGGACTGAGAGAGGAAGGTGACTACACCTGCTATGCTGAGAACCAGATTGGGAAGGACGAGATGAAAGTGCGGGTCAAAGTAGTGGCTGAGCCTGCAACTATCAGGAACAAAACATACGTCATTATTAATGTACCCTATGGTGATGTTGTGACAGTAGCATGTGAAGCCAAAGGAGAACCCACTCCCAAAGTGACTTGGCTCTCCCCGACCAACAGGCCGATTCCTGCCCTATCGGACAAATACCAGGTATATAGGGATGGCACCCTCCTCATTCAAAAGGCCCAAAGATCTGATAGCGGTAACTATACTTGCGTAGTGCGAAACAGTGCTGGAGAAGATCGGAAAATTGTCTGGATCCATGTTAATGTTCAGCCTCCCAGAATCAATGGTCATCTCAGTGCAATAACATCTGTGAGGGAGACAGCCATCAGGGATAGCCGGAAACTTATTGACTGCAAAGCTGAAGGCATCCCTGCTCCACGGGTCCTATGGGCTTTTCCAGAAGGAGTAATCCTGCCAGCTCCCTACTATGGGAACAGGATCACTGTGCATCGCAATGGTACTTTGGACATCAGAGAAGTAAGGCAGACAGATGCCATGCAGCTCATATGCATTGGACGGAACGAAGGAGGGGAAGCGAGATTGATTGTGCAGCTCCTCATTACAGACCATTTGGAGAAACCCTCCTTCAGAGACCCTGTCAATGAAAGGATCACTGCCATTGCTGGACACAGCATCAATTTGAACTGCTCAGTCCAGGGGAACCCCAAGCCCAGCACAAGCTGGATCCTTCCCAATGGCACTGAAGTGCTGAGTGGCAGCCATCTGCACAGATTTTACCATAAGAGGAACGGGATCTTACACATCAGCAGCCTCTCCGCTGGGGATGCTGGGACTTACCGCTGTACAGCCAGAAACCCAGGAGGTTATGTGGAACGGGTAGTCTTCCTGAAGGTGGGACTCAGGCCAGAAATCAGCAACCAGTACAACAACCTAGTGAGCATCATCAATGGAGAAACTCTGCAGCTCCATTGTGTCACCCAGCCAAACCAGAAGATGCAGATCTCCTGGACACTGCCCAACGGGATGGTCCTGGATGCTCCCCAGGCTGTGGGTCGCTTTTCTCTGCTGGAGAATGGCTCATTGACAGTGCGTGAGGCTTCTGTATTTGACAGGGGCACTTACCTGTGCAAGGTGTCCACAGAGTATGGCACTTCTGTTATGAATGTGCCTGTCATCGTGATAGCCTATCCTCCCCGCATCACCAGTGAACCAGCACCTGTCATCTATGCCAGGCCTGGAAATTCAGTAAAATTGAACTGCATGGCTATTGGAATTCCTAAAGCAGAAATAACATGGGAGCTTCCAGACAAATCACATCTGACAACAGGAGCTCAATCCCGTCTGTATGGAAACAAATTCCTCCACCCTCAGGGGTCATTAGTCATCCAGCAGTCTACGCAAAGGGATGCGGGCTTCTATAAATGCACTGCTAAAAATATACTAGGCAGTGATTCGAAAACAACATACATACACATATTCTAACGCTAAAACAAATGTCTTTGGCTGGATACTAGTGTTCAACTCACTGCCAAGCGAGTGCAACAAGGAACATACTGCTTGCAACAAAGCCAGGAAGGCTAAGGCAGAAAAAAAAAAACAAACTATTTTCATGCAAAGTGCATTGCTTTTGTACTCAATATGGTAGTATGTCCCTGCAATAAAAGGAGGCAGTAGACATACTGAAACTGAGGAGACTAACACGTTGAAAAGGTCTTTAAATTGTTAAGACAGTGTAGTGTGATTTTTCATGCTATCCAATAGCATCTGAGACCTGAAGTACTCTATTCTTGTCAATAGCCCAAAGCTATTCCTTGTTTTAACAAGCACCTTACAAGTACCAAAGAAGTATTAACTGTTAATAAATGAGCTGCAGTGATAGAAGTACTTTAATAAAATGTAATTTTCTGTATACCCTGCAGCACTTTTACATAATCTATCCTTATAGAATATGATTACTAACCTTTCTGTTCATTCTTCTATCAGCTCTTCAAAGTCAAAGACTAACTTAGCAAATACGAGTGATCTATTTTAATAAAAGTACGTGCAGACATTAGTTATCTTAACATACGAACAACCATTTTCCAGCTACTAAGGATGCTACAGTCAAATCATTCATTATATATTTTATATATATTTTTAAATCAGACTATGAGACTAGAAAGAGTAACAATGAATTTGGTCTCATTCTATAAATTATTGGTCTTTACAAGACTCTGATACATTACAGTGTTTTATAATATTAAGGTCAATATCCTGTACATTTTATAATAAAAAAATATTTTCCAAAAAAGATATTCACCGTGGTTTTCATTTTGTTTTGAGAAAATAGGGAAGTCTGAATACTTAAGAGTATAAAGTTAAGTCAAAAAACAGAAGTCATCTAGTGTTATACATACTCTGTCTTTCTAAACATGATTTCCTAGTAAAAACTTAACACTTCTGCTATGTATATTTCAGGATACATTTACAAGTTCAATACTTTTTCTGCAATCAAGGATGGTTTATTGGATAATGTACATAATTTTAAGTAGTTTTATCAGTTATGCTACTGAAATAATTGCTACAAAATGCTGCATATGCCCATGTTTCAATAAATGACTCCAATCAGAATTTTGTAAATGTTAACTCACCTTTAAAACATGTGGATTCTCTAAGATATTCCTGAATTCTTAAAGCTGTGATTGTTCTTAAAACTTATGCTCATGTTTTAGAATATTATGAGAATAAAAGCTTTATTTTTATTTTCTCAACTGATTAAAACATGGGAGAAAATAATGTAAAGTATTGTTCTAGTATTTACGTTTTGTAGAATCTGTAAACAAATATTTCCTCATCCCACAAATTTATCCAGTTTAGGAAAAATTTAAGGTGTTGCAAAATTCATATTTATCATCATTGTAAACAGAGCTGAACTACTTGAAGTAAAAATATTTTATTAGAACAAGGATATTGAGTTAAATAACAAGGACAAAGGCATTGCTGAAGATACAATAGGTATCATTTGTGTGATAGAATATCATAAAACTTATTTTTAAAAAAGTCAGTGCAGGCTAAAAACATGTGGTTTGTACATAAGCATTTGTTAAGTTGCAGTTATGTTACTGGCCTAATTAAATAGCACTTAATTTTGTCATAGTTTCTTTTTTTTATGCTTTAAACTCTTGGGCCCTAAATCAGCAAATCAGTGCTCAAGGTGAAGCGTGTGCCTAAATATCTGGCAGGGATGTAGTTGCTTGTGAGAGAAGTTAATGAAGAAAGGGATAAGTATTCAAGATTTTTAACTAGATTGTTCAAGTGGTCTTTTCTAATCTGGCTGTTTTCCATGAACAAGTTACAGATTAGATATGTCTTTAGTTCCTTTACTTAATTACAGCAGGTTTTTATATTATAGTAGTTCTTGGAAAATGGGAATGCATTTTTAAATAATAGTACATCTTTTAAAAGAGTCTGAAATCAGCATTTTAGCATTGGATTAGGTGTCAAGCACTTTTATTCATTTGTCTATCCAGTCTTCAGTTAACACTTACATTAATTTAGAGATATTCTTGGATGCTGAATGTCTTCTATGTATTTCCACTAAGCAGAAACTTTTTAATGTTAAGGGAAGAAAATAGAATCAAAAATCAAATGTTTGATCTGTTGGGATCAAGTAAAGCATCTGATAATGTTTTATTCATCAATCCAGAATTTCCACTGCTGCCAATGGAAATTTTGGAGGCACAAGAAATGAAAGATTTGGCTCGAGATCTTTTCTTAATTCAAGTCAAGACTTGCAAGCTTGCAAAATTCCTTCAAAATTGGACTTAACATTATTTTATGTATTATAATTTCCATGACATTTGCTATTACCCCTTTTATGAAAACATACTCCCAACTAGAGGCCTATAAAATATAATTCTCTTCCAAAATAAATGTAACTACAGCTTAACAAATATTACATGAACACTTTTTACACTCAAGCAGTGTTTGGCCATATGTCCTGTCTGTCTTGTGTTCTTTCTCTGCTGAAATACCAGTTGTCCAGGGTATCCATCTTAAGTTCCTTTTGTATAGAGAAGTTCACAGTCTATTCCAGGACTTCTATTCTTAGTCTCCAATCTACATGTGACCTCCATGTGCTGAATCATCCATCAAACGAAGGCAGTCATAGGACTGTGAATTTAAATCATAACTTCTTCCTTTATTTCCATGTAATTACCTGCAAGTTATGTTAAATAAATCAATGACTAATTCACATCACTTCAAGGACACAGCACTTCATTAATTGTTTTTTTTTTTTTTTCAGAGGTCTTCATTCATCTTTCAGATCAAGCAGGAGCCATGCACTCAAAGACAATGGAGCTTATTCCTGTTCTGATTTTGAGAGGTGCTGGGAAACGAAGTGCTTGCTCTTGGTTTGAGAAGGTTTCACAAATTTCACTTGATCAATCAAAGCAGGTCCTGGATAGTTTCCATGTAAAGGAAAACTTGCCATTTCTTGCTTCTTACTTTGAAAATGGAGAAAAAAGATTTGTTTGACATCTTTTTTTGGAGAAGCAGAGTAACAAGATGTCTCATTACAACTGCATAGATTGCAAATGACTGGAGTTGTATATACATTTTTTGCTTTGGCCTGCACAAAAAGGGGTTCACTGTGACCATATCCCTAACACAACTAACAGCTAATAACAAAAAATGACTTAGCAATATAGGCTAGAAAAGCAAAAACCAGCAAATTAAACAGGGTATTCCTGCCGTCAAGATCTGATAAATTTCTAAGACACTAGCCAGTTCACTTACATGTTTTAGTGATTATCTTCAAAAGTTCATGAAGGCCAGTTGAGGTACAAGAAGACTGAAGAAATGCTAAAGCTGTAGTTGAGGAAACATAAAACAGCCGAACCCTGATATCAAGAGAGGTACTTTGTTTAATTCATTACTAAACAATCTATCTAAGAGCATCTGTAGAATAACACAGTGATAGGAAGCAGCTGCTGTGGAAGTTTCCGCAACAAATCATGTAATAACAAATTAGTTACCTTCTCACAAAAGTAATTAGTCCAGAGTATGGGAAGAGATAATTGCTATGGTATATCTTACTTTAGCAGAATTTTTTACATTGTCACATGGGATATTCTCATGTCCAAACTAAAGAAATGTGATTTATCTCTTATAAAGTATGAGAACAGATATTTTCAAATATTTAAAGAGAAGTCATGGGTAACTGGTTGTCAGTTAGGAGGACATATCAACTGAATATGCCTTAGGTCTGGTATCTTTCCACATTTTCATTAATGGCTATTAGGTATAGAGAAGACCCTTTGAAAATACATTAATAACATGAAACTGAAAGAGATTAAAGCATGTAGGACTAAATTGCAATTCAGAGTGCTTTTTCTAGGTTGGTGAAGTGATCTGAAGTAAGAAAAAGTTCAGTAAATACAAAAGCAAGAATTATATTCAAAAGGAAGAAATTAGATACATGTACAACAAACAATTAGTGAAGAAGGAGTAGGAGTTGTGCAAGTTAACACAAATTAATTTCAAAAAAAATAGTGTCATTTTGAAATCTATTCACATGAAGGTTGTGTGAAGAAAGATAATGGACATAACAGAGATGATTATGCTTTTTGCAGCCAAGCCCAAATACAAAGAAATTAGAAAAAAAAAAAAAAAAGGTCCAAGAAAATGTTTTAGGAAAGATAATCTGTAAGGATTAGTTGAAATAGGGTGAGTTTGTTCTGCCTAAGAAAAAAAGGCTAAGTTTTAAATGCAGCAGTTAATGAAATGTGCAGGAAGTCCTTATAGAGAGAGTGGTCAGTCGTTTTTCAGGTTCACTGAGGCTTGTATGAGAAATAATAGTGTTAACTTACTCTAAGCAAGCTGTAGGCTAAATACTAGGAAAACTTTGTAGCTGTAAGAACAGTTGAGTGACACATTATTTTTCCTGAAAACATTTTGAAATTCCCATCTTTGGAGACAGTTTTTAAACGTTTAGTCTAGTATCTGCTACAGGTAGTCAAAATCCTTGTCCAAGAAACTGAGAAACCTTGGGGTTCTTTCAACACCTACATTCTTATCTTTCCTAGATTTTCCTAGAACTATGGTAGAATCTAATTCTAAACACTGATAAAAGAAAGATTTGTTTGCTAATTTTAATCTATGCTTGTGATTTTTATCTATGTAATCTTCATTATGATCTCTGAGAGATTCTTGACTGTTACGTATGTGACAGATATGGACACCTGACAAACATGGGCACATGACAAGTACCTCCACTTTGACCACATCTTTATGGTGGCAATTTTGTGAAGGTATCTCTAGAAGCAACTACATCACAGGATCTCTTTATCTTTCAAAGAGTTTAGTTTAAAAAGTCATCTCACACCAGACAATTCACAGACTTGCACAGAGCAGAAATAAAGAACTGCAAGGATGTTAGGTATTTATTTTACCCAATCTGGGTTTTATTTATCCATATGCTTTCAAATAAGCATTCACCTTCTTTCAGTGTAGCCAGCTAACACAAAACTGTCCTAAAAGCTGTACTAGCATATATATAGCCTGTACTCTCATTCCCTCTCTTTTATTGTTTGCAATTTGACCATAATGTATTTTGAATGATGAAATGCAATGTAAGTCCTCGCAGAGAACAATTAACACTCCATTAATCATCCCTCAAACACGTTTCCTGAAAAAGATAAACAATAAGACAAAAGCCATTGGACACATGGGAAACACACGACATAGATCATGGAGGATTATCATCTTGTGTTAGAAATAGTGGCTTGTTAGAGCTGTTGCCATTTCTTCATTTCTTGATACATAAAGTTGGAAGATTGGTTTGTGTAAAGACTTGTGTAATCTTTGCAGCGATTCCTGTTGGCCTAACAAAAGGTATTCGTTTTCCCTGCAAATTTTTTCTTGCTGATTCAATCCAGTAACACCAGCACTGAAAAATTAGTTAGCATAAACATTACTAACTTTGGTAAATATCTGTGTTAGAATCTCACCTGCCATAAATTGACTGAGCATGGCAGAAGAGTCACCCAAAATATTCACCCATTCTGTGAGCATCTCCACCTCTTTCTTTGAAAGGAAGATGAGTTTCATAGATGATGTAATAAAGAGGGAGAGAGCGTAGTCTACAGAGAGACAGTGTGGCAGTAATTGAGGACATTCCTATTTTTCAACAGTCTTTTGCTCATGAGAAGTTCTGGCCCTCTACTTATTCTTTCTTTTGAAGAAGCAAACTGTTCTTTACCTGGAAGGTAGACCTCTCATATTTCTTTCCTTCCCATAGGCAAGACCCACTGTTACTCTTCATATGGTGAGAGTGTTGCATCTGACACCTGGGGTGATGTGACAGGGAAGATGCTATGACTTTGGACTGCAGCTGCTATTACATTGGACTGCAGCTGTGTACCACCTACTAAGCACTTCTTTGAGTGTGGGGCCTCCATAAAAGGAAATACATGTTGGCAGCAGTACTTCAGTATGGCTTCTTCCCTATTCTACGACCACATTTGTCAAGCACAGCTGGCCATAATATCAAAGAAGTCACAGATTGGCCATATGTGATGTGCCAGATCAGCGAGTGGGAAAGAGGCCTAAATATGTGATGTCTCCCAGCTGCCAGGGACTGGAGATGGCAGCCAGCAGTGTGAGTCCTGACAGGTGTGGGGATGGAATGACATGAGATGGACAGTCAGATTATAAAATTAAAATAATTAAGTGGTGCTGTCACGCTATCTCCTGTGGTGCTCTTTATCGCTCAAAGAACACCTGACATCATGACCATAACCTCTGGATTAACAACACATGCATGGGCTTCACAGTTAACCTCTACTCCCAGTGTTAGCTAAAAAATCATTAAAACTCTCAGTCAAAACCAGATTTTTTTTTTTCTACCACAAATGGTTAATGGACTAGGCCACTATACTCATATACATATACATTAAAACGTATTTCTAATCATCTTTAGGTCTCACATGTGTAACATAATATGGTGTGCGTGTGGACAAGAAGATGGCTTACAATGCAGTCAGGCAAGCTGAAGTGAGCCGATCTGTTAGGTTGCTGCTACCGAAAAGCCCCTCCACTGTTTTCCCTAATCCAGCAGTAAATTTCCCCTAGATCCCTTATTCCAGCTCTTTTGTTAGTGTGGGCTCCCTCTCAGCCAGTTCAACTCATTAATTTACTAAAAAATTGAATCAAGGTGGAAATGGGAGTGTGGGGGGTGTATAGTTTTCTACCTGTTAGTGAGCTGAACTGGCTCATCCAGGTAACAAGTGATAGACCCACGAGTGAGAAAGGAAATACGCATTGACCTGGAATGAAATGAGGGGAAGCAGTAAACTGTTAGGCATGCCCTGGCGTTTCATCTGACTTTTCCCTGTGAGTAAATGGAAGCAAAAACCTCTTAGAATGTAAGGAGATTTTTGTATTATACCTAAATTGTTCAATATAGATGCTTTTGTATAGTCTTGTGAATGCTTTCCTGAAGTTTACCTAAGTGTACATTTATAACTGTACGAGCTGACCCTGACCAGAAGACCACTGTAGATGGAGGAGTCAGTGACCCACGTCACAGCTAACCTGAGCAGGTGCAGGCCCCTGCAGCACTGTACTGCACGTACAGCATGGCCTTCAGACCCATCTTGAGCTGTTCACATTCGCTGCCATAGGATAAATTTGGCCAGAGGAGCCTGCAGGCAGCTCCCACTTGGTACTGGCGATTACACCACCTGTGCAGCCTTGCCTTTATCTGACAGTAAATATATATAACAGGTTTACATATGAATATCTTCTTTGCTTGACAGTAAATACAATGGATAGAGCTGTTTTCTTTTGAAAAATAGCTCAAATGACCAAACTGGGGCAACACTCCTACGGATGGGCGCGGCGCAGTGTACTGCTCCCTGATTAGAGGTCCACTCGGTACTGCACAACTCAGGGTTTCCAGCACCTAAACAGAGGCAAGCTTATCTACGCTACCCTCTCTTTCTTTATAGTGCTAGATCTAATAAATGTAATTTTAAGCAATACTGTACAGAGTGCCTTTTTTACTGGGATCATAATGAACTGCTACCTCCTGGTGCAAGGCACAGTGTATTCATTCCTGTTGATAGCATGAAGGCTGTGCAGTCTAATGGTCATTCTAGTGAAGAAGTGTTATCTTTGTAAAAGGCACAGTTGGAAAGAAATAGAATACTCAGGCAAATTATCTTTTACAATAGTTTTCATTGTTTTTCACAAACTATTACTTAATTACACATTCTTTAGACTATGAAGGAGAAACTCTCTGAAGTGAGTTTGTAGCAGTTTCCTAAGGTCAAAGGAATTTGCACAGATTTTTCCCTGTATTCTGGGTGACTTGAGGACTTGCCCTCAAACAGACCATACTCCAGCATTTCTCGTAACCTTGCACAACAAAAGAAACATTAATCTATAGCCTAGTCACCTCAGTATGTTGAACACACAATTATGCTTAACAATGGCCACAAAGCTAACAATAATGAGAAAAGCAAATGCCTCAAGAAAATTCCTTTTCCCCTCATTAATGAACATTTTGGGTACCCTGGGAATCACTGTAAGACAACAAAGGTCTGCCTGGCCCCATGAACTTATGCTGTATGTCATGCTGTTTTATCGTAGTGTTTTGACTCATATAAATAGTTTCTTGCTGTGTTGAGAGAAAGCCTTATAAAGGGTTAAATGGAGAGGAGGCAAGAGGTGAAACTCTAGATACATGACGCCACTTCATCAAAATTATCTGCAATAAAAGGTTTGGGGGACTGAGTTTTGAGTTTTCTTCATTGTGACCTTTTTTTTTGGTATTTCAGACTTCATTTTGAATGTTTTGGGCTGTGAAGTGCCAAGCCTTTAAAACAAAATGCATCCTGCTATGGTTTCCTCTTAGAGCCTTCAGTTCCATTATTAAACTGTTGGACAACATTTAAGAGTTTTCAGCTTATCCAGTTCAACTTTTAGAAAAGAACTATTATTAGAATAAAAATAGTTCTGGTGATTCATGCAATATGTCAGTGGATTTGAGGGAGATTCCTAGCTCATAAAAAAACAGAATAAATAAGGAACAGAATACTTTTGCGCAATCACACAGAGCACATGTTGAAAGGCTTAATATTTCTTAGTTAAGGGGCTCAGAAGACTTCTATTTTTTTTTCTCTCTGATTAACTTCACATAAAATGGAGTAACACATGCATACGTAACATGCAAAAATATAGGAAGCAGAACTACTTGATCATGGGAAACTTACTCAGCAAAGATTGTCTTGAGCCATTCCTTATGAGAGATTTCTTCATGCTGGATGACGCAGCCCATCAGCCAAATTAAATTACTGAAGACTAGAATTGTACTTCCTGACACTGTATGGATTTCTACCAAACCGAGGAAAACAAAAATTAGCAATAATTAATAAATAAACTTCCTATACTGAGTCATACAGACAATATCTTTGCTTTTGCCATCCTTGCTAAAACCTTTCTGTAAAATTCAATTGAACTTGATAAACCTACATATGCAGCAAGGTATTACTAAATATATACTGAAATGTGAAAAATCTGGTCCTGGTTATGGGAAAACTAAATTTGTAAAGTCTATCTCCCTTTCAACAAGATCAATGGATTGTGTCATGCCCATTGTTATAGTTGTTCTCTGACTCTAAGTGTCCTTGGAAAAAAGATGGGGAGGTGAGAAGGTGTTGCATGTGGTCAGTTTCCAATAGCCTGAGTCGTAGTGACTTACTTCCAAAGTAATCCGATGTCATGCAATTCAGCATGGCTGTCTGTATTAAAGTCTGCTTTCAATCTTCACCTAGACCAAATGCTTAGATAGAAACCTTAGGATTAAGCCATTATATCAAGTTAATTATAAATTAAGGATAATTTTCTGCACTTATAGCAGTTTTCTCCAAAGGTGCAGGTTCTGGGATGTATACATGCGTTTGTATGACTCTCTCTCTTTCTTTAGATAGATATATGTGTGTGTGTCTTTGTGTATGTGTATATTTTTTATGGTTTTATACATGCATTCTCTTTGCATATACATGTATACACAGATGTGCACACATACATTTTTGTTTATGTGCACTCTGCCCTTTCTTTGTGAAAAAGTGAGGAAGATAAATTGTAGAGAAAAAAAAAATGTCCTTTTCCTTGACTGCAAAGCATGAAATACTGCTCAGTCCTGCAGAATGAAATTTCAGATTTGAGAAAGACCAGCCAGTGCTCCGAAATGCTGGAATACTACACTTGCCTCAGACTAATTGAGGGACAATTTCTGGTTATTTTGGAAGTACCCAGATATTTCAACTCACTCAAGGGCTCAGTTATTGCTTTTCCTGGCAAAGGAGTATCTTCTAGTACATCTTTGAATAGCCGCTCTTTATTCCTCTCAGTCAGCACAAGATACTTTGGAAATTGATGACCCAGCTGCAGATGCTACAATGAAACAGCAAATTTGGCAATGCTTTGATCATCCCAGGAAAATTTTATCTGGAAGTCCTTTATCTTATATTCTGCCAGCTTGATCCAGAGAAGACACTAGCAGTAGCTAGCAGTAATTAGCATCTGCTAATGTTACTTGTCTAAGATTTACAATTTACATAAAGAAAAGAGATTTTTTTTTAAAATCCAGCTTGATTTTCCTTGGCTTAATAATAATACAAATGAGCTTGGAAGGAAGGAAATGTACACTGTACATTTAAAAATATATATTTTAAAAAGGTATTGATGAATTTTTTAATTTATTTTTTTTCTAGCCCTTGCTACATTTCTCTTAAAAATGCAGAGCTCCACATTTTCAAGACTGCCAAATTCTGTGTGTAGCACAGCAAGGGAGAAACAGCGTCTGTTGAACTCAAGCATGCTTGGCTGATGGATATTTATACAGCACTTCCTATTTAACCTTTCCCTCTACTTTTGTACTAATCTGCAAGACATGCTGAGAAAGATAATAAGCAAGATTACAAGATACAGCAGGCAGGACATGCAGAAGTCATCAAAAGAATTATTGCTGTTGTAACAGGCTGATGGAGAATGGAGACAAGTGAATAAATACTGCTTTGTTTTGTGTTGGTGTAATCCTCTGACTTTGGTGACACTAGATGATTGAAAATTAGGAAAGTTTTTAGCCTGTAGTCTCATCTAATACATAAACATGGCACATTCAATCCTTGACAATGACTCTTCAGTGAAGAAAAACTAATAGGATGAAAAAACCAAAGGACTCTTAGAAATAAGGTAGCAAGGTACTTTTTTTTTTTTTGGAGGTTACTTTTTATTAGGATTATTATTGCATCAAGATTATCCTCCTAGCTTTTAGTTCAAGAAACATATAAAACAGCCATTATGTTTGGCATCCATTTTCAAATCACAGGACAGTAGATGGCAGATCTTTGTGTAAAAATAGTACATTAAAAACAAGTACAGAAAATGTTGGAAAAAATTATAAGAAAAAGAGAACAGAACATACAAGGTAAACAAGAATAGCACCAAAAACCAGATCGAGTTAAACTTTGAAAAATTTATTTGCGCAATAACTCAAAAGTGAACTGTCTAAACTGCCGGAACTTGCTAGTGTCTTATTCTTTTATTCCATGTATTCATTAGTTTAGAACAACACTCAGACACTGAGTCTTATTTCTACATTAGCTGCATAAAGACTCTGAAAGAGTTTAAGTATGAAACCATAAACTAAGTAAAGCAGTAAGGAGGGGCTTTGCATTTTTAGGGGACAGGGGTGGGAGTTTGTGTTATAGGCATAGCAAGTAGTAATATCTTAATTAAGATTGCCTAACTCAATGGAAACACTGAAAGCCTCAGTTTGCAGATATTTATAACTTTATTAAACTAATTGTTTGGATTAATTTTTTCCATACTTGTCATTTGCTTCTGATTCAGGATTTATGTTTTATTTTGTTTCTTTGTAATTTTTAAAGGGTATTGCTGAAAATGGCTTAGTTGTTTCCTGTCGTAGTTCAGCCCCTATTGGGACCAGACTACACAGTCTCTCTCTCACTCCTCCCACCCTCCGAGAGAACAGGGGGAGATGATGTAAGAAAAACAGCTCGAGGTTTTTGATAAGGACAGGGAGAAATCCTTAAAGTTACTGTTATGGGCAAAACAGACTCGACTTGGGGAAAACTATTCATTTATTACTAAAAATAGCAGGATAATGAGACAAAGAATGAGACAACCTCCCCCCACCCCTCCCTCTATCTGAGCTTAACATTATCTCTACTACCTTCCCCCCACCAAGCGGCACAGGGGGAAGAGGGAATGGGGGTTGCAGTCAGTTCATCACACGTTGTTTTACGCTACTGCTTCACAGCTGGGGGAAGAACTCCTCACATCCCTCCCCTGCTCCAGCGTGGGGTCCCACCAATACACCACAGTCCTTTGTGAAACTGCTCCAGCGTGGGTCATCTCTTCCACCGGGTGCAGTCCCTCCAGAACAGCTGCCCCAGCGGGCCCTCCACAGGCCACAGCCACCTTCAGGCATCCACCTCCCCGGGTGTGGGGTCCTCCACGGGCTGCAGGTAGATATCTGCTCCTCCGTGAACCTCCATGGGCTGCAGGGGGACAACCTGCTCCACCATGGTCGTCACCACAGGCTGCAGGGGAATCTTGGCCAGGAGCAGCATTACTCCTCCCCCTTCTTCTTCACTGACCTTGGTGTCTGCAGCTGTTTCACTCACAAGAAAAGTTCTTCACAATAGGTAGGCAGACACCTCTCAGGATCTCTTCACATCATCCATCTCATCTCCTCTCCACTTCTTGCAGCCAGGCCGGGCCAAGTTGGGCCCAGTCAGCTGCCTGGCGAGAGGCCAGAGGGTGAGGCCTGCAAGGTCCACGAGGCCTGTGCCTCCCCCTCTGCGCCTCTGCCCCCGCTCAGCTACTTCACATCTTCTCTTCTCTTTTTTTTTTCTGTTTTCCCCTTCTTAAATACGTTATCACAGAGGCGTTATCAGGGAACATTCTGCCACCAATCGGCTCGGCCTTCGCCAGCAGCGGGTCTGCCCTAGGCCCGGCCGAGTCCACTGAACAAAGGGGAGCGACTTCTAGCAGCTTCTTACAGAAGCTGCCATCTTAGGTCTCCCCTCACTAAACAAAACCACAATATTTCCAAAAATGAAGTTAAGGAAAAAACTTCTGCCAATATTGTAAACATTTTCCAACTATTTCATTGAAGTGTTTGGTGAAGGTTATGATGTTTGGAAGAATATAACTTGAGGATCAAAGAGGTGTGTGTCTGTTCTGTTTTACATCCCAATCTCAGTTGGCTCCTTCTTACCCCAAGTGATGTGTATAAGGGTAGAACAACACATTGGCTAATATGACTTCCAGCAAGAAAGTGCTGTGAAGTAAATTCTCAGTGGTGTCCCTACATCCAGTAAGGATTCAAGATTCCAACTTGGGGAATAAGAACCTAAAATTAAGTTGCCACATGTACAGATGTTCAGCGTCTTTCAGAATAGGCTGGGCCTCTTCACTGTGCCTGAATAAACCTCAAGTTAAATTGAATAATAATTTGATCTGCTTACAAAGTATGGCAAACTTTAAAAATGCTGAATTAGATTATAAGGAAAGGAAAAAAAAACAACTAAAAATTCCACATGGGAAATCAAGATGAATCCATGATACCACAGGAATGTAGTTTTAAAATTACTTGACTTTGATGAACATAGTTATATGGAAATCAACATCTAGTACATTGCTGGTTAAGAGGTCACCATGTAAAAAAAATCAAAGAGCCATCTAAGTAAAACATAAAGATAGGCAAGTATCAGAAGACCATAAACTTCCAAAAAGTGTCCCACGTCTACATAGGATGATGATACATGTGATTCAATAGTTTTACTTTCAACTGTTCTGGGGATCTCAACCTAGGATAGCAAGAAGCTTAAATGGAGGCCTCAGGTCCATAGATAGTGTGCTAATTAGTCGTAAACCCATATTGTCATGTTGTAAAATTCTGGGTAAACGTTATATGCCTAGAGATCTTACTAATTTATCAGACATTTGAGAAATAATTATCTTGGTAGAATAGCCCTTTTAGATGATGCTATAGAAATGTGTCCTTTCAGGAAAATACAGCCAAATGTATGGTAATCGAGATCTTACCGCTCTCCCCTAGTTTGATTTCCAGGGAGACTGAGGGCTTTGAAATGGAGTAGAACTACTAAAGTGATCAAATCCCTCCTGCTTTATAGTACAATGTACAATTGGTGAGGAAACACATTGTCTAGACTTACCTGCTGGGATTCACTGCAGTGAAAATCAAGGTCCTGGTCTCTTGACCTTCCAGCTCAGACATCTGTCAGAGCATGTCAGGGATCCCTGCAAGCTCACATGCTCAGGCCTCCTTTCTATAAAAAAAAAACAAAAAAACTTGAAAATGAAGCAGAGAAGTGGCTGACATGCCAATATCTTACCTCAATATGAATACAGGGTACTGAGAATTTGGAGTCCTTTCTGGGCTCAGTAATGTAAATAAATGTGTTCATTGTCAAACTGACTAAGAAAAAAATATTGTTACTTTAGAAACTTTCTGAGTTCTTTTTTTTTCCTTTCTTGATCTAAGAAAAGGCCTGCTTGACTAGCAGGCAAACACAATAGAGCAGGAAGGATATCTGCTTCAAAAGATTGGTGACTAGAATAGTAGCCATACAGTTGATTTCCTTTCTTTCAGGATTGCCTGTAGTGAAACCTAGCTGGAATTTAGGTGCCATTTACCTAAAGTGTAAGTAATGAGTGCATGTTATACGCCCAAATCAATATCTAAATAAGCAGATGGACATACTAGAGAGCAAAAACTGAAAATATCATTAGATAATTGTGTCTTTATTCTTTGCATGTTTTACATAGTGGCATTGAATAAAAATAAAATGAGATGTCAGTGTAAATACTTCGGTATGTCAAAAAAAAAAAGATAATATTTCACTTTGTTTAAAGATTCTTTGGAATAAGAGATGCATCAGATGTATTAACCAAAATAAAGCAGCCCTAAAACAGTACTTCCTAGCAATGAGAACAAAGGTGGAAAATAAGTCATGAGTATATTAGCAGAGTACATATGTAAACATTGCCTTTGATTACCTTTTTTTTTTAATCTAATTCAGACATTTATTTAGCTGTGCTATTGTTAGTGCTTCCTGTTTATTATTCCTCACCACATTGCATTTCTCTATGGTTCAAAATCTGCTTCTACAAAATGGTAATTGTAGGCAAGATGTTACCCTAACTTATACTGACATAACACTGGCATTAGATCAGCTCGCTGTCTATTTCCAAAACTCTACTTCAGGAATGCAGGTACCCAAAAGTGAATATAAAATATAAGATGTGTATCATGACCTCAGGAATGGCTTTTGCGCTTAATGCATCTTTCAGTTGTTCTGACTATATTAGTTGGATTTATAAAATGTATTCTCTCTTTCTCCTAACCTTGTCTTCCTTTTGTCAATAGACCTTTATGGCTACAACACCATCCCCTTAAGCACTCTGAAACTGGACAAAATATATATGGTTTGGGTCAATATGAGGAGAATTCATGTTAATGGGAAAAAATAAACATTCTTGAGTGTATCTGTCACATTCTTTTTAAATTTCTCAGGAGAGAGGATTTAAAATTGTATTAGTGATATTGAGTACCCTCTTTTTTCTCTTCGGGATGTGAGATACCTCTAAAGGGCACCAGATAAGGAAGATCATTCACATTAGTCTCACCGTTGTATTGCCAGTCTCAGCTCTTGATTTGTACTAGTCTAAGAAGTCCTCTGAATTCAAAGTATGCTTTATGTAAGGAGGGTAAAAAAAAAAACAACAAACTGATAAGATTCCCATATGCCTTCTTTGTGAAGATCATAAGAAATCTACTTTTTGTGGTTTGTCACTGGAAGGAGTTAGAAATGTTAGGGATAGTTTGTATTCCAGTCATTACGTACCGGCTTCAATCTGTATGGCTTTTTGAGATTCTGTTTTAAACAATTAAACACCAGAATACTGGAATTTCTTTAAGTTCTGTATTACTGTTGTTCAGTTTATGGCTAGAAAGGTATTTTGCAGCCTCTTTTAAACAAAAGTAACCTCAAGCACTATGGAGCTGCTCAGTGTTCATCATGTAGGGATTCTTACTTCAACTAGGTTCTGTTGCAGTCAAAATCTGGGTGCCTACATGTGTCTCCTCATCATTTATTCTCTCTTTTAATTTGGGGATATTTTTACAGTGCTTTGTAATGTTAAGTAGTGGTTCTTAAATTACTGTGACTTTTAAAGTGTGTTAACATATATCTTGCAACAGAAGACACTTTCTAAACTTACTTTCTTCAGTCTTAGCATTTCTAGGATTTAAGGTTTCCTGTCTCCCCAGTTAGTCGAATTATACTTTTACTGGGATTCTTTATTACATATTTCTAATATAGATCTTCAGTTTGATGTCTTAACCAAACAGTAATGTTCTTCTTCTGAACAGGGCTGGTAATTACTGAATTTCATCATCTATTCTCACCAGTTGATTTAAAAAGAATACTCAGTAAAAGAAATATTTCTGACTAGGGTCTTCATGCAGGCCACTTGTATTTTCCTTTGAGATCTTCGTGTCTTTGGGACTTGAATGTAATAGACCAGTTTGCCACCACTGAGAGGATAGCAGATACAGGCAGCCAGAGGTTGAAATGACATGACATCGCTCTCAAAGTGTCATCTCACTTGGATATTTAAAACATGTGTTTGTTTATATTGCTGAGCATTCTTCACCTTAGCAGTTCAACCCTGCTGTCAGCGGTTTTGAAGTATTTGTTATTTCATATGCTGTGGACTCCTCTGTGCTCATCCTTCATTTGTTTTCAGTTGAAAGAATCCTTGGAGCTTTCATTTAAACTTGTTTTGATTTCTTCTACTCTATCTGCTGAAAATGTTGTCACATTCAGTAGCCAGTGTTTTGTTTACTGCTATAAAAATATCCGTGACATTATATGTCAAGCAGAGTGATATATTTTTTTACCAACATTTTCTCCTTTCCCATATAAGAAAGATTTTTAATAATGAGTATTACCATTGCTATATTTTCCTCTGCTAAGAACAAGAATGAATTATATAAAAGCATATTAGGGTTTAAAATGCTGCCACAAAGTACGATAGCTAGAGTACATGTTGTTCAGCCACTTTCTGCAGTTGTCTTTGCTTTTGCCTTCAGGTTATTGTCCTTGGGAAATATGTTCCAGTTACTGACTAATAATTTCAAGCAAATGACTAGTCAACCATTGTGAAAGAAGGTACCCACACGCTTAAGTGCTTTGCTGGACTGGGGCCTTAGGCATTTTTCAAGTCATCTGCCAGGGCTGGGATGCGACAGCTGCCTTAGCCTGAGCTATGCTTTCCTGACTTGGAAAAGATCCCTCCCTTTCCAACTTTTCTTGGCAGAGTCAAACTTTTTGGTTCTTAGCTCTATGAATCTCTCACAGGAAAACTAATGCACTCTCCAGAACGTTTTTCCTTGGTTTATGTCAGGTTTTGTTATGATTTTACCAATCAATAAGTCCAATAGTTTTAACAAGCCTGCAACACTTCTTTAAGCTTTGCTTCCCATCACTCCAAAATAAAAAGCAGATTTGATGAAGGAAATCAAGACCTTTTTATAACTAAAAAAAAAAAAAAAATCTAAAGTAAAGATATAGCTTTACCTATAAAGGTAAACATTCTCAAAACTGCGAAGTGGATCTATTGAAGGATTTAGCACAAAGTCCTGACTTGTATTTTGCATTACTTCAGGGCTAGGCTGCAATTGGGAGGATGAAAAATTTTATATCAAAATCCATATCTGATGTATGTTTAAGAAATCAGTTTTCCCTAGCTGACTGAAATTCTACCCAGAGAAAACTCAATCTGAGCAATGCTCTGCAGTTACTGTCTGTCTCAGTCCTAGACCCAAAATAAAACCCAACGTGCTTGCTTTGAGGACAGATATCCATTGATGCCTACACAAAGTTTAAGAAAAAGAAAGATGGATAAACAGTGTATTCCTGCATCTGTCTTTCCTCCTCTCCCTTCTACTCCCCAACTAGAACATCTGTAATTAATATTTTCATTTTTCTCTGTCTCTCAAATACAATGCTCGGTTCATTTGCCCTCTCTTCCAAAAAAGGATTAAAACTATATCTTACAGAAGTCTTCTAGGGAAAGGTGATTTTCTGTGTCCCTCTTGTAGCTACTGTACTTCAAGTTAAGAAAATTAAATATTTATGGAATCACAGAAAAGCAGGTCCAAGCTCTATATCCTATAACCTGTACCGCTCTCCATTTTCAAGTGGATTTTGCTCCTGTTGTTGTATAGGGAGGTTTTTTCAGCATCTTGATCCTCTGATGGCTAGATGGCTGTTAACATCTATACATATTCTTAATTGGTTTATTTTCTCTTTACAAAATTATCCTCTACAAAATTCCTGTTAGGGATTATTACAAAATGCAAATTTGTTCATCTCCAAATCTTTTATCTGAAAGAGCATAGGCTTTCAAAGGAACAACTAAACTTGATTTTTTTGCAATTTTCTTTCCTTGAACTTTTATTTCCTAAAAAAGAAGCTTTCTTTCCTGAGCAGTATAGAGTTTCCCGCACCCTCTTAATTTAGTAGGTATTAAAAAAAAAAAAAAAGTTGGATGTTAAATTATTTATACTAAATTATTTTAAATATTGAATGTCAATTATTTCAGTATTGAGTATTTAATCTTAGATACTTTTGTATTTGATAGGTTTGAGTTGTTTTATTTAATTACTTCTGTTTTTTTCTTTCTATTTAATCTCAATTGGCTTGCTAGGGGCTCATCCAAAATTACTTTGTACATACAGTTTCTATATAATGTTGTCACTACTTTCCAGCAAATCTCAAATAGTTTAATTTCTTCCCAGTTGTGTAACTGATGAAGACACTTCACAAACATCCTACCATTACTAGTTCATTTGCTTCTGAGAAATTAGTGTTTTCCATAATTGCATAATTTTCAATAGTACGTGTTTAATAATAGTTGACAAACACATTGGCTTCCAGCCTAGGGAAGGTAAAGTAAATTCCCGTATTAAGCTTTGTTTTTACACAGCTTTGAGCCAATTATTTTAGTTTTCCATGTTCTCGATATCCCCATTGGAGACATAAATGTAATTTTTTACATTTTTTATCTTTTTTTTTAGAAGCTCTTGAGACTTATGTTCAATAAAGAATGAACCTACACTAACCGTTACTTTTTTTTTTGGTTTTAGGCTTGTATCCTGAAGTATCTAAGATGGTATCTACTTAATTTTTCTATAAATATCACTTCATCAAAAGCCCTGATAATTTGTATTTTAAAGGAGGTTGTTCCCATAAAATGAGCAATCTTTTCCTTGCTTTGGCATAAATTACACATCCTTTCTTCCACTTCTTCCTTCTAGATGAAGATTGTTTTCTCTTCTTGCTCAGGATATTCTAAATATCAGCCTTTCTCCTCTTGGGGTCCAGTCTCTAGTATCTTCATGCCACAGCTCTTCCTCCTTTCTTATGGCAGTAGATGTCCTCTTTTTCTGCTTTACCTCTGCATCTTCCATTTCCTTTCCATATCCTTCCATGTGCCAGATCTTTTCTGCCACTCAGTTTCCCACCATGAGTTGCTGTGCCCTGATAGTCCTATGCTTACATATGTCAGTGTGCTTTTTCAGATAACATAACCTCCTGCGCGTCTCATTCATGAGATGTCTGCAAATCCTCCTGGCCATCTCATTCATCAGGCTTCTTTCAATTCTGTCTCATTTCTTTCAGATGTCCTTATTCCATATGCTCTGTCAATGAGGCAAAACATGCAAATATTGCTTGCAAGGTTTTCACACGTGCTCAGCGCTAGCATGCAGTCCCTTTCGCTATCTTTGTTCTTCAGAATCTCTCACTGCTGCTCTTGGTTGTCACATTTGAAAGAGTGGGAAAAGGACATATAAGACTATGTTTCCTGCTCTCAGGATGCTGGCAGTTTGGTTATTTGAGCCTTTATCTTTTGGTAGTGCTGCTGTCTGAATAGCTTCAGAATTAGTTACAAAACAGTAGTGAAACCAGAGGGCTTCACTCGTGCTGACCTGCAGAATCTCTGTCCTTTAGGTAGCACACAGCCCCCAAGCAGACGGTGAACTAAGAAACTGCTTGCAAACTGCATGCCCTATAGAGTGCATCATACGAAATGTCTTTGGATGGACAATTCATTTACCACCAAAATAACAACAAACACTAACATCTTTTCTTTTCAAAAGCAGATATTACATAAACCTTTCTTCTCTGTGTGCAGGAGAGAAATACCTATGAGTATTGCTTATGCAAATATTTTACAGATTGATACTTGGACAACAGTACTTCCATCTTGCCTTGCCTTCCCTATCCCCTTAAGTAAACGTCCTAACTTCTATGCTAACATAATGGTAAGGATGTCCAGGAGGTTTGGATTTGTTCAGGCTAACTTTGCACTCAGAGGCTTTAAGCTGTATCAGGGACCATCTGGTCGTGCACACCCAGAGCCAAGCTAGGACAAAAGCACATAGCCAGCCTGAGCTCCGTATCATGCGCTCTAGCTAGTCTGACAGGACAGAAAAGTTGGCATGTGCTTACACATGATCAGGATCCCGTTTGTACCCGTGGGTGACACAGAGGGGCACAAGCTGGGAAGCCTGAGCCTATTCATGAAAGGAGGAACAGCTTCAATGGGAGGGAAGGAGAATATTCTCTCTAGCCTTCCAACATATTGGCTCAATTCAGCTATCTTCCTAGAGAGGTTTGGCACATCTCATTTTGCTCTCTCAGTGCTTGTGGGAACCAGAAGATGCTGTCTCCCAAGAAGCTAGTCAACAGCAGAAAGCAGCTGGGAACAGCTGGCTCTCACAAGCATCTCTCAGTGATCTACCAGCTGCTGGCTCTGCTGAATGTTGTTCCAAACCCGCTCTGTCTTTTGGCCTCAGTGCCTCCATTGGTAACCCTGCTCGATTTCAGAGTTAGTGCCCTTTCTCAGAATATGGTATATATGAGTAGAGATGCAATGAGGGAGAACTGGACCAAGTATTTAATACCTTCCTCCACGTGTTTTGTAAGGACAGAAGGTTATATCTCTGCAGTGCTTAATCCTTTAACCACAAATAATGATTCAAGATGAATCCCAAGGGGAAGCAAGATAGAGTTTCATACTTAGAGTGAGACTCAGAAAGCCCAGCTGTCTTCATCAACATCTGTTGGTTACTTTAGGAAAATTATCTTGCTGGCTTTGGCAGTTCTTTAAATTTCTGTGTTATACAGAGTTCCTAGTCACTTCATGCAGGGCTTTAATTCTGCTGCTCGGGATAAGTCCGTTTGTGCATGGAGGCCTGCATGTCTAAAGTAGTACCACAAAGAAAAGTGAACTTGTCTGCACTTGTTTGTGCATCTCAAAAGTATTTGACTTGCCCAACTACTCAGCAATCATCAAAAAGCATTGATAGATCATGATAAAATAAAACACTTTTCCCTCAGCATTTCTTTGCAGGTTTTCCTGTCATAGAAGCCTTGTTTTTCTTTGGCACAGAGAAAAATAATTTTCTCTCTTTTTTAATATTTAAACCTTTTGGATAAAATGTTTTACAGATCTTAATTTCCAGCATGTATTGGACCAATTTCTCACTGCATGTGTGTATCTTTTCAACTAAGTGTATTTAATTAGCACCTCACATATTTGAATTTTACAGGTTGCCTTTAAAATCATACAGTGATTACACAATTTCATTTGACATGAGTAACAGGTTTGGTATGTACAGTAAATCAAGCAATTCCTTGCTTCCCTCACAATAGGTAATGAAGTCACCCCATATTCTGGCCTTCACCAACAGACAGGCTGTCATATAATGAGCCAGCCTCCTTGCCACCACTTTTATATAGCCATCGGCTGGTGGATTTCAGCTGGCAATGTTTTAGGGCTTGGTAAGCCACCCAGAGCAGGAGACTTTACCCAAATGTAAAATAGGCTTCTTCCCTCTTAGCCTGCCCCTCTGTCAAGAAAAGTAGAAAAACACTTTGTCAGTTTAGGGTTAGACAACAGAGAGAGAGCAAGAGAGAGAGAGAGAGAGAAACACCTCTTGGAGGCAGTCCCACCAAAATTTAGATTAATATCTCCTAGGGCTCAAAGAGTTTCATTTCTTTCCTTTCATGTGGAAGGATATTTTGTTTTAATGTCTGGATAAATTTTCACCAACTTTATCCATTCTTTTCTCCAAAACTATTGTAGATTCATACTTGACTATTTCCTTTTTTTACATCCTTGATCTGCTAAAGATTTGAAAAGCTTTAAATGATGTAAGTCAAATTCTGGTCTCGGTTGTACATGTGCAATCCTGAAACTCAGAAATATTACTTCATTTTCTTTCTGTAAGTCAGGTACTAAAGTTTTACAACCTATTGACTAATTCTGAAAGCTGGATGGAAAAAAGCAATTAAAGCAATATGGCTCTGAAATACAGAAGGGAGACTTTTTTGTTTGGGTTTTCATTTTACATAGGAATGAAGAGTTAATTGAACTGGCATGGTGCAAAGCTTGAGCGTGTGGCATGCCAATCAAGTTAGCTCAACTGACCTTGCCCTTTTGTGTGCTACAGTGAATTCTGAAATGAAGCTATGGTCCGAGGCAGGAGATCAAAAACCATTATCCAGGCTCCCTGTGGGAATTAGGTTGGATCCAACCCAAGATAAGGCTCCAGATGTGCCTCCCTGCTCCCATCAGACAGAAAACTCAGAAATCTCAATTAATCTAGCCTAACCACAAAACTTTCATAGCTATATATTAAAAGCTTTCTCTTTTCAAAAAGACCTACTTAAGTAAGCAAACAAGATCGCTCAATGTCATATTAAAAATTTTCTTGTTGTCTGTCAAGTGACTGTTTTCTGCAGAGCTGTATAGTAAAAATATGAACATAGGCTCTTCTAAAAGCTGTACTATGTAAAGAAATGCTTTTTTAATATGTTTAAGATAAATTACCTGTTAAGCTTTTCTTTGGCTTGTCACACCTTTTTGTATAAGCAGAAAATGGAACTTTTGTAAATCTGTGCATAGTGGTTAAGAAAACCTTTCTCTCATTCCAAAACCAGCTGGGGCCATACCCAAGTATTGCCATCTGTAGGAGGCAACATCAACCACAGCAGTGCCAGCCAGAGCCAATACGATGATGTCTGAGGCAGGGTGTTTTTTGACAGACGGAGCAAAGCACAAAAAGAAGAATTAAACTATATAGGAGAGGCTGTTCTAGCAGTGATCAGGTCTGGCAGGAAGCATGGATGTCTGTCAAAGAAACTTTGTTAGTGGCAAGATTCAGCAGAAAAAAAAAAGACATCTGGATGTTACAGGGAAACATCCAAAGCAAACAGCATGATGCTTTCTTTGTCACAAGATTCCAAGGACACAGTCCTATTCCTGTTTTCAAACGAACAACAGCCCTTCCACCTTAGACAAGTTGTAGAGTCTGCTCCTCACCACCTACAGCAGCTACCTGCTGAATACTTTCCAAAGAGCAATTATTGCTTTATATGTGTAGTGGTGAAAGGCCACGTGGTTCCCGATGGGTTTTACATACTTACAGTATATTCCATTGGTGCATCTTCTTCCATTGTTAATGCTATGATCCCTCTATTTCCAGCTGTTCTGCATTTGCACTCCTGTTTTCAGGGCTTAATAATTCTGCCTCAAAAAAAAGTCTCCACCGGCTCAGTTTCAGCAAATATAGTCTCGACAGAAGTAAACACTGCAATGTGAACTTTAAATTATCGTCATGTTTATCTTCCATTATTTGTATTTCTTGCTTCTACTTTCTGAAAGAAACAATTTGCACAGTAGGTCAGAATTTTAAAATGTGAGCATTACTTTTACAGTATGACCAGTGGTAAAGATGGAAAAAATAATGTGAGGAGATCAAAAGGATTCAATTCTATTAGAGTCACTTGCAACTGCAGTGATATGACACCAAAACATGTATTACTGCATGTAGATTTGGGTTTATATACACATTTCATCCTCATTTTTAAAATTCCTTCTGCTGCCCTAATTATCATCAAACTGTCTGTATTACAGTGTTACTATGGATAGCACGACCATGTCTCCATTATCCCTTACCCCTCGAATTGCTATCTGGAAAGAAACAAAAAGCACATTTCATGTGTCAGACTAGTAAATGTTTCATAAAACTCAGTTTTTAGACATTATAGCTATTCTTTTTTGAATCATCTTGTACACATACCTTCAAACACAGATCGTATTTTCCTACATAACCCAGGAAGATAACTGTACTTTTCAAAAAAATCTTACCAAAAGAAGAAATAAATTACAGGCAAATATATCTAACATCTCATAATTTATAGAGAATCAATAGATGATGCAAACACTGAACACAGAGTCTTAGCTGGTGTTGTTAGGCTGCCTAGTAGGCTTATCTCTCTTGACAATTATTGTGTATCTGTTTCTTCTCTCTTTTTTTATTTTTTTTTTTTTTTGAGTAGTTCAAGAAGTATATTATTAACCACTTAGAATGCAAGATAGTCTTAAATCACACTTAAAGAAGGAAAGTTTCCCTCTTCCTGGAAACTTTTGCTTTTTTATTAGGCTTTGTCCAGGAAGTTGACTTTTATGAAAAGGAGCACCGATGTCCAGAAATGCCAATACACACACAAAAAAATATTCTTTTCAGTTTTAAAGATATTTCTATAACGCATACCAATGATATTGCAGATCACACAAGATTTACCTTCAAAATTGTGGTTTCTTCTCTAAAAATATAGAAGTATCAGACATGTAAGAAACATGGTCAAGCACATTGAAACGCAGAATAGAGGTAGACCTATTTTCCTGGCCAGACTAATTGAATTCTAGGCTTCAGTGAGTTCTCCAGTGGGAGGAAAAAAAAGTTTATTTTCTCAGGAACGGAGGGAGCCACAAATCTAGACATCAAAACTAATAAAAATCTAGACTAATAAAAAAGAACAAACATTGGAATAGAAAGCACTTCAAAAGGGAGAGGGAGCAGGAAACTCTCTTCCCCATGACAGCTGAATGGTTTGAATTGAAAAATCCTGGGTTTAATAGAACACTTACAAAACAGAGATTCTCAATTTAAGTTCCTCAGACAATCTCTGCTTTCGCCCTGAATCCCAATTTATAGGAACCAGCACTGGGGCAGACATTTCATCCCCCACCAATTCTACTGTATACTGCAAGAGAATTTCACCCTTGAGAGATTAAAAATCCCTGTTCTTTAAATTACCTGCAAGTTGAAGTGCCAGACATAGTAAATTTATTTTCTTTTTCTTTTTCTTTTTCTTTTTCTTTTTCTTTTTCTTTTTCTTTTTCTTTTTCTTTTTCTTTTTCTTTTTCTTTTTCTTTTTCTTTTTCTTTTTCTTTTCCTTCATCTCTTTCTTTTTTTCTCTTTTTCTTTCTCTTTCTCTTATTCTCATGTTCTTTGTTTGCTTTTAATATGAATGTTATCTTTCTAACATTGTGCTAGGTTCTCTCAAGTGATATTTCCATTTAAGCATCTTATTTGAGAGTCATTATTTTTGAGGGTGTTCTGGTTTTGTTTGGTGAGGGGGCGCCTAAGGTGGCAGCTTCTGTAGGAAACTGCTAGAAGTTGTTCCCCTTTGTTCAGTGGACTCGGCCGGGCCGGGCCTAGGGCTGCTGGCCAAAGCTGAGCCGATTGGGAGCAGAATGTCCCGTGATAACGCCTCTGCGATAATGTATTTAAGAAGGGGAAAACAGGAAAAAAAGGGAAGAAGATGTGAAGCAGCTGAGCGGGGGCAGTGAGAGGGAGGCGCGAGCCTTGTGGGCCTTGCAGGCCTCACCCTCTGGCCTCCCTCTGGGAGGCCAACTGGGCCTGACTCGGCCCAGCACGGCTGCAAGAAGTGGAGAGGAGATGAGATGTGAATGAGATGTAAAAAGGATCCTGAAAGGTGTCTGCCAGCCTGTTGCGAGGAATGGCTGCAGACGCCAAGGTCAGTGAAGAAGGAGGGGGAGGAGTAATGCAGCTCCTGGCCAAGATTCCCCTGCAGCCTGTGGTGATGACCGTGGTGGAGCAGGTTGTCCCCCTGCAGCCCACGGAGGTCCATGGAGGAGCAGACATCCACCTGCAGCCTGTGAAGGACCCCACGCCGGAGCAGGTGGAGGCCCGAAGGCGGCTGTGGCCTGTGGAGGGCCCACTGGGGCAGCCGTTCTGAGGGGACTGCACCCCGTGGAAGAGATGACCCATGCCAGAGCAGTTTCACAAAGGACTGTGACCCATGGGAGGGACCCCACACTGGAGCAGGGGAGGAATGTGAGGAGTTCTTCCCCCAACTATGAAGCAGCAGCGTAAAACAACACATGATGAACTGACTGCGACCCCCATTCCCTCTTCCCCCCTGTGCCTCTCGGGAGGGGAAGGTGGTAGAGATAATGTTAAGTCCGGGAAGAGGGAGGGGTGCGGGGAGCTTATCTTGTTCCCTGTCTCATTTTCCTGCTAGTTTTAGAAATAAATGAATAGTTTTCCCTAAGTCGAGTCTGTTTTGCCCATGATGGTAACTTTAAGGATTTTCTCCCTGTCCTTATCTCAAACCTCGAGCCGTTTTTCTTACATCATCTCTCCCTATTCTCTTGGAGGGTGGGAGGAGTGAGAGAGAGGCTGTGTAGTCTTGTCCCGATCGGGGCTGAACTACAACAGAGGGCTACAAAAGAAATTGAGAGATCAGCATTATAGATTATATATCTAAATGTTTAAATTTAGATTTAACTCTGTAAAATTTAGATGGTTTTAAACATTTATGCCTGCATACATACATTAGCATTGTTTTTCAATTCCGTTTTCTTTCAATAACAAATTTGTTTACATTTTCTAGGTTTTGTTAACTGTATTGTGTTTTTCTTTCCAAAAGCCTCTAAAGAGAAGTAGAATAGATACATTTCTAAGTGCAGGCATATGGATTTTAGTATACCAGATAGCCAGGGTCAATCTGACTGGGTATTAAGAGAAAAGAGAAACATGAACAACTTTGCCTGCATGTAACATTACTTTATTAATGAGCAGAGATTATTATTACAAACAAGTTAGGTAATCAAAATTAATGAGCAACTGTTGTCTTTGCTGCTCTGTTTGAACTTATAACTTCATTATGTACACATAGACATCCTTTGAGTAAGGCCTTTGATATTTGCTCTCCAAGTGCCATGCCACAGGATTTTGGTTCTGCTTCCTGACTGGAAGAGCCAAGCTCTACAGCTGCTCCACCCACAGCAAATTTTGGTTCCCCGTTTATTGGAACACATTTTGAGACAACACCATGACTTACAGATCTGGAATCTGCTGTCTGAAAACATTCATAGGAACAAAAATTTTCTCAGATTATTTACAAATGTTGCTGAACAATAAAACTCTCTGCACAGGCTGAAGTCACACCCAGAATCTAATTAGTTTGAAATGGTTTTTAAGTTTTTTTTTACACTGTTTTACCATGTCTAATCCAACACATTGTGTTTTTTCTCTCTTTTTGATGTACTTCATTAATCCATGTGTTCTGTTAAAATGGTTCATCTAATGGTTTCTCCCTTTGAGGCATTTTGGGTTTTATTTTATATATCTGCCAAGTTTATGTATAAAAATAAATCACTGAGCTTAGCTAAAACAAATGTAAGGAGGAGAAGTGATGTGATTCTTAAACTCATAGGTTCATAGAATAATTCAAATTGGGAGGGAATTGTATGTATCTTTCCTAGATAGTCTGCTGGCTATATCAATTATTTCATATTCCATTAGCTAGCTTAAATTCTGGAAGTAATATAACAAAAGATGCAAACATTTCCTGCACTTCATACAGGTAGCAGCCCACTACTGCATTTCACAGATTATATCTCCAAGATCACTGGTGATCATTTAAATTCAAATAAATTTAAATAAAATTAAAGTAATTGCAAGATTTAAGAGCTTATTTAGTCAACATCTGAGTGGCATTAAGATGAGAGGAATTTTTTTTATTGAAAAATTAATATCAATAATAAACAGAAAAAAAATAGCTTACGTTTTCTTGAATTGTCATTCAGATTGTAGATTTTAAAGTTCTCTATAAAATACGAGCTATGTTTCATATTTCAGTTTATTTTTCAATGTCCCTTCTCCTTCTTGAGGAATATAGAAAATATTTAAGATAAATAATTTTCAGATCTTTAAATAGTAATGCAAATATATATAACAATGAAATATCCTTTGTCTGCTCAAGATGTCTTTCTATTCATTAATTTTCTGGGTGTCCATTTTATTTCCAGAATACCTACTTTAACCAAGATATGCTCAGAGCTCAGTGCCCCATGAATTTTCCCATTGTCATAAAGTATAAATGACAGCTATATGCATAGATCCTTGTTATTTTTAAGAGGTTGAGAATCATGCTTGAAAAACATTTTTTTCTTTTTTTCTTTTTTTTTTCTTCTTTTTCTTTTTTTTTTCTTTTTCATTTCAGTCTCGCAAGAGAAGTTATGGTTTGGTTTTTTTCTTGTGTTCAACAGCATGCTTCAATTAATTCATTTTACACTCCATTGCTCATGTATCTTTGAACAATGAGTAAGCATATATCCAAATTCCAATACTTGAAAAAAGGCTCATAGTAAGGAGATTAATTCCGTATTTGGTTCTGGCTGGCTAAGCATCTAAGGGTGGATAAGAGCCAGATACTAAAAGAGAAGATCCTTAGGGGCATATTCAAAGTATAATCATATATTGTATACAGCATCTGCCATAGCACAGTCCTTGCCTGGGTGGTTTTTATGTGCCACAAAAATAAAATTATTCTACAAATATCACTTCCATGCAGTCACAGAGTTGCATGTCAGCTCAGATGTGATGTTCAGGGTACTGGACATGACAGTGTTCATTCACAGATGATAATATAAGGTTATTGCCAACTTCTCTGTTAGGGGAATAGGTGTGTTAGAAAGTTTTATTTCAAACCAGATGTCATGGCTATTCATCTTAATAACTTATATTATTCTTCCAAAAAGGAAGAAATGGAAATAGATTAATCAGTGATCACATGGATATTAGGCTTCCAAGTGATAGCCTCTGAGACCTGGAATTTGCTGTGAAACTTGCCTGCACTGTAATTTGTCTCTCTGGAAATGGAAAGTGAGGAAATCACAGAATTGGTAGGTCTGAGGTGACAGACTGTGGAGTAGGGGAACCTATAGTTGAAGGATGCTTATACTAATGACTGCATACCTGCCAAAGTGTTAGAGTCAAATGCATGACTAGGACTAAAAAGAGATAGGAGGTACACACAAAAATGTTCATGTAAGATATCCAAAATATTCTTGAGCTTCTTTTAACTTCTTAAAGCATCTTTATCCATGTCCCAAATATCATTATAGATTATTTGACAGATTTTGTTAATAATTTTCAACAGTTATCAGAACAACAATCAAGAAAAATATTTTCAGACTGAATAGAGCACCGTTCCACAAACCAAAAAACCTTGATGCTGGAGAAATGTGAATGCATCCTTATTTACTTTATTTATATTTATGTCTGCAAAACTACCCTGAAAATTTCACAACGGGCTTGAGGAGGAGAGTGTCTAGGCATTTCTCACTCCAGTTGGTTTGCAAGTACTGCCAGAAATATCATGGTTGTCTTGTGTTTCGGTTTCTACATTAAAACTGATCCAGGAACTGCAATAGAAGAAAGAAAAAGAAAGAGAGCTCAGCGTGGAGAGGAAGCACATGACATGCAAATACAGACTTGATCATTTTATTTAACATTCACATAAATGTTATCTTTGGAGGGAAGAATAAATTATTGTTAATCATCTTCCTCCTTCTTTTAGTCTAAACCACATCTTCGGGGTTTAGTTATTATCTTTTAATAAAAGGTAAACAGGAAAGTTATTGTCTTACGTAAGCCGTGTGAGAGATCAGATGTGAAAGATAAATGAGTATACAACAGTCAAAGAAGTGTAAACTAGGCTTTTAAAAATAAATAGAAATCCTGTAAACAATACTAGTATTAATAATATAAAATTTTCAAAGTAACAGTTTGTTTCTAAACAGTTTATGTGACTTGAGCCAAATTTATTCCTTGTGTATGTGTACTCACACTAATTTGTTCCAAAGACTGGTAAAGCCAATGGTAGGAGAATTGCTACAGCTGACTCCTGATCAGGACTATTAGTCGGTATAGTTTTGACCCCCTAAGCTAACTGGTAGACTAGAGGCATGATCATTACTTTTTTTTCATCAAAAATTCTTCAAAGCAAATGTTCTGTGCTATTAATTCACAAAAACTAAGAAGATCACTCTGAAAATAAATGAAAAAGTAAGTTTTTTATGTATTACATACGTCACTGTTTGGTAATACATCGCACGGCAGGCTAGAATCTTCAATCACTTTTCAGATTAATTTGAAAAGAAATAACAACTATGTGTTCCAAGAGGGAGGAGTTAATCACAGCACAGACTAACGGTTAGTCTCCAAAGCAGAAAGACTTAAGTTGTCCAGGTTCTTCCTCAGTCTCTTCATCTTTCTCTGTCAAGATGAAAAGACTTGAAGGCAGCTATGTACAACTTAACAGTAGCATGGGAAGCATTTTTATGACATCAAATAGCTGCCTCAATAGAGTACATAGAGCTGCTCGAGTAAGTAGAATATTCACCTGAAAAGTAGCCATATTTCTTAATGTAGGGCAATCCTCCGGGTTTGTGGAAAAAAATAAAATAAAAAATCCAGATCTGAATGGCCTTTATGTCCTCAGGCTGAAAATCTATACTGTTGTGAGGAATTGTAACTTGCATTCAACTTCAGATAGTTTGTAATGGCAACTACCACATTTAGTCCCTATCCATCAGCAACAAAATATTTTAACAAACAAAAATGTCTCAGGGAATTATAAAGATCCTTAACTTACATATGGAGCCCACAAAGCTGTGCAGGCATTCCAATCATCTCATGATAGTGTAAATGCTTTAATAGGCAGGTATAGAACAACAAACCCCTTTGCTGGCCCATTAAATACAACTTCTTTAATAACAGCATCAAAAATAGAGCTAAAATGACTACAGTTTATGTATTATATGAATAAAATTAATTAATTATTTTTTTCTAATTAGGTCATTGGACAAAACTACATTTAAGTTGAATTTCCTGATTAACAGTGTTTGAATTTGGTCAAGGAAGACCCAAATTCATTGTAGAAATATTATCATCAGAAAAGAGTGTGGGTCAAAGCAGAAAGGTATTGAAAAATTCACTCCAACTGTTCCTTTGTCTCTCACCCATTAAAACATTGTTCTGTAATGTTTGCTACACAGAGCAGTCTCAGAACCTCACTGTAGGCTCTTTAGAAGTGCATAAAGAGACTTAGTAGGTAATACAGGCAGTAGCACAGTGGAATATCAATGAGGATTTAGGTTAATGCAAAGCATTATGCCTCTCCACTCTACACACTGCTCACAGACTAAGCATATTACTGTGGTGTATCTGGCTTCAGAAAAACAGGGACACATAACATTCCATCAGCTTTTTTTCATTATGGAAAACAGCTGAAAGATTATATGTACATATACGGAAGGAGAAATGTCCTAATTTTGATGAAATTTTTGAAAGGTGGAATTTAAATCTCCTTTTCAGAACTTCATTTTTGTGGGAAGAAAAGAAACTCTTGCTCTCTCAGCCTCTTTCTGCCAGCCATTTTAAACCACTAGAAATCAAGTATGAGGGGAAATTTATTATTTTTTTTTGTTCTAATACTGAAATGAAACCTTATCAGTACTTTGAAACTTTTATTAATAAACAATATTTAAAATTAATTTTCTAATGTTTTTTAAAGTTGTTATGGACTTTTTGACTTTTAGTTTTAATTCACTCTGCTCTGCCCTGCAAGAACAGAAGAAATGATGGATTTTCTTTCAGAATTGAGGAGGTCAGACTTTTTTCCTTTAAAACAAAAGCAAGAAATCCTAGCCTCTCTCATTCTTCCTCAGGTATGGCTTTGCATTTTTAAATACTTACCAGTCCGAATGCTCATAAGTAAAAGTCCACATGCTGTTATCTTCTGTGCTCTACATAAGCACAGTTCTGTCAACTTATTAATTTACTATAGTGAGAATAGAAAGGTGAGCTGAAAGGCACTGTTAATAGCCCTTTGTTTTCCAAACTTTTCTGAAAAGGGTTGTCTGAGCCGATTACTTCAACCAGCTAGACCCTAAAGCACTGCTCTTCCTTTTCAGTCAATACAAGAGCTTCTTCCCACCAGATCCTGGTACTGCCAAATTACTCACACTCATTCCCTCCTTGGAAGGGAGACAGCAAAGGGTGATTTGGTTCCTAATACGTATGGCTCAGTTAGGTACCTACGTGTAAATGAGATGAACCCAAACCTCAGAAAGTGATGTGCTGGAGGCACGCTACTGTAGCACAGGTCTGTAGTCGATAGATACTTAAAACCAAAACACCTATAATTGACTTTAAGTTATGTACTAGCTCATTTTAATCAGCAGCTTTTTAAAGATTCTAATTTAACCTTTAAAAAACCCCAATTCTTTTGGTGGAACAAATTCTTACTCAATATCTGTGCACGTGGGTTTTTTTGTTAATGTCAGTGTGTATGCAGTCTTGTCAAGATTTGAAGAATTTTACTTAGTTGGTTTTGCTTTTGGTAGGAGGATATGGAAGATAAGAGGAGGCGAGATATAGTAATATCTGAAGTAATATCAGTAGATCTGAAGACTTTTAAAACTGCAAGCAATGGAAAAATGAAAGAGACTAAATTTTGAACATATGTTGGAGATAGGACAACACCTTCCCATCTGCTCTTCCCTGTCCGTAACAAAGTAGAGATGTGCAATAAAGGAAACATCTGGTTTAGAAAATAAAATTCCCAAATTAGATCACCACAAATCAGTAGTTAATGAAACACCAAGCTGTCCTCAGTGTTGGAACAAATTATTCATTTCCAACTGAAATTGTGGGATAATCTTTTCTCATCTGAATGGAATGTTTTGCAACAATTATTTGTTTTATCTGCATTTATTTCCTTTGCCTATCTAAACTTTTAGTCCAGATTGAATTAAATAGTAAATGCTAGTAAATTAATTTCACAGTGTGCTTCACTGAAGTTCACTTGAACAATTATAGATAAGATTTGATTTAAAAAGAATGTATGTGGGACACAGATGTTAACATTTATGCAACTATACATACCTCATAAATTCTGCTTTGTGGTGCTGAGATGGTACATGCTGGTTCCTTACCTATGTCTGTCTGTTTAAGAGACCTGTATCTGCTGTGAAAATTCCTGTTGCAGTCTACTCTTTAGCGCTTGGAATCTTTAAGAACCAGAGTGCACTGTCTTACAGGAACAGGAAAATTTCTAGTTTGGAGACAATGTGCCAGACCAAATTCAATTGCCCCATTAGGTTCAAATGAGCACAGTATTCCAAACAACCTGGTTAAACACAGATTACTCAAGCATCAGTGAGATAGAAAACAAGTGAGTATCTGGCATGAATAGGATAAATGGCGCTTAAACAAAAAAAAAAAACCAGCAGTAATTGTTCTTAAATATTTGACTCTGATTCTTCATATTACATTTACATTTTGTTTTCTGATTATTGCTGAGCCATTTAAATTAAATTATTAAAAAAGATATGTTTTAATTATGTTTGTCTGGAATAATCAGTGCATTTAAAAAGTAGCACACTAGTAAATTTACCATTATCAGCAGATGCCTCACTTCTATACATTTTCATAGAGTAGTAAATTGTTTTACTACAGAAACATTGCCATAAAAGTTTTTTAATCTAATTTATACCTCACTGCACAGAAAGGACATATTTTTGCATGCCTTCAGTGAGTTGCAGAGGCTGTACAAAAACTGTTCCATCACTCATACCATCTAAAATATCACACGCATCTCAGAAGGGTATTGAATCTCTGCTTCCTTTTTCTCTAAGGTGGGTAATCAGTGTTGATCTGAGACCAAGATATTCACTTTCTGCCCCTCTGGACTAGCCAGTCAGTGAGCAACCAGATGAAACACTTCAGGTCCAGTGTTGTTCCTGATCAAGATCTCTGTTTATGAGAACAGTACGGAAAGGAAAATTGTGAGGGTGGTGATCGTAACAGCCATCGGGGGAGTGCATACCTGTGGGAAACTATGCTCAATTAGGGAACTGGTCTGTTGTCCCTGTAATTAAAAAGCAGTTGCTTTAGAGACATTGAGGTCAGGTCTCTTTTTTGCCCAAAAACATTTAATCCCAGATGCTATTGAGATGAAAGAGATGGTGTTGGCATCTAGAGAATGCCATACATGAATTAATTAGAAGCAGAGTGAGTGGGTTTTTTTTTCTCTCTTTCTTTAAGATTTGGAGAAGTATTTCTGTAGCTTAAGTTGCAGATGGAACATGAGGAGGCCTCGTAAAAGTAAAGAGGTCTGTTAATGAGCAACATAATAAAGGAAAGTATAAAAGAGGACCACAAACTATTTTTAAAAAAAGCATGAAGTATTACAAATATATCCCATACAAACTTAAAACTTTCTGCATATAATAATCACTTTTATATAAATAATATAAGAATTTACCATATGCTTAGGCTTTCAAGATTTTATATCTTGGAACCAAGTACTCCACTACTAGGCAAATACTCTGCCTGTGCACTTGACTTGCGTATAACAATCGAGCAAGCAGACACAAAACCACTGATATGTACCCATAGATTCACATGCCTTTCCTCCTTTTGTAGGTCCTCTAGATATTTTGACTGCATAAAATCAAGCTTATATTAGGCTTTTTGAAATAAATGAATTAGTGCAGAAACTGACTATGATCTGTGGAATGAATGATCTAACTTAATAGATATATCATTACTATTTCTTTATATGGTCACTATACTCACGCTTAATTACATGTCTATATTGCGGTTTTGTAATAGATGAAATGTCTTGATGAGAATTAATATTAATTCCCTTAATTCATTTTTCTTAACTTTGTTTTTTTTTTTTTTTTTTTTTTTTTTTTCTCCTGCCTTACAACATCAGACACCTTGTCAAAAAACTCCTACCAGAGAAAAATTATTTCTTGAAAGCAATTTAGGGGCAGGAAATGTTTGCTGGAGAAAGGAGCTGAAGGACAGTTCTTTTTTTTTTTTGCTCTAAAAACCACTTTTGCACATTCTCATGCTGCTGCACTTGGTATTTCCAATCAAGATCAAGGGGTGTTTCCTACTGTTTTGGGCTTCTACTAATCATTCTGCACATCTGTTCCTCCCAAATAGAGAGCACAGATGTTAATGCTTGTACAAAAGGCAAAAGTGGGGTGGTCTACAAGTATTTTAGATGTGTACTTGCCCTTCTTTCGGTAGGTAAACTAATTCAGGCTTCTCCATAACTCTTCCTAAGATAAAGGCAGTAAGGATCAGGCTAAGACTGATTTTCTTCCACCCTCCTGGAACTGTGACCTCTTAACTTTGCATTTTTCCTAAAATGACAGCATCCTCCAGTGAGCAATAACACAGATTACTTTCACTGAAATGTTATAAGACTGCTTTCTAATATCAGCCCTACAGTGAGTTATGCTGTAAATGATAAAAGCCTTCTCATAATATTACAATCAAGTCAAACTGATGGTACACAAAGGAAATTAACAGAAACATATGCCTTATGTAATGGTTTCACATGTAATTAGTTTTACATAGCTTGGATTTCAGCCACAATTCCATAATTTTCTCCATTTTGTTGAATCCCTGTTGACATCTCAATAACTTTCTTCCATCACGAACAGAAACTTTTTCTCTGCCTGGCTGGTGTAATGGTATTAATAGTTTTCATGGGAGTTGCTGGATAGAAAATATGTATGTACAGTTGACCACAAAAACAAATAAAAGGAAATTTTCTTTGAAACCAGAGATGTGTCAGAATCAATTTGTGCAGCATTGTATGGCCAAATTCACTCAGAGTGAAATGACTGCTCAACAGCAGAAAGAAGAAGATCTATTTCCCAGACCAGCAAGTGGCCCAGCAGAGGCAACACCCACCTGCAATGGGGGCAGCTGAGATTCAGTTTCCCCTTCTGCTTGGTGTATGCCAGCAGCTTCAGTTTAACTAAGCTACAAGACGTGACCACAGGAAAAAAATGGTATTTCTTAGGTAAATTACTTTCTCCCTCTTTCTCTTCTCCCTCTTTCCTCTTTTTCTGTCTCATCAACTTAATGCCTTTTTTTCATGGTACAAATGAAGAAAGAAGACAACATTCTTAACATGTTATCGTCCAAAAAATCCAATTTTAAGGAGATCTGCTTGTCATCTTTGAAAGTCTAAAGACTTTCCTGCCAAGCAATTGACACTAGAATCTGAAGAAAAAAGGAGAGGCTGATCTGAAAAGCTCCTAATACCCAACTCACCTTTAATTTCATTTTTGTTAATTCAGCTATACAAGCCTAAGTGAGTTTTTATTATGTAAGGCAGAAAGGCTGCTAAATAATCAAATTCAAAGTTTTCTACACTGTACTCCACTGATGGGTGCAAGGGTACCAAACCATATCTGTTGATCTGGCCAGCAGAGGAGAGATAGTGCTGCAGGTGCAGACAACCTGAACAGAGCTGTGACAGATGGCACATACTCAAAGTAATTTGCTGGGACACAGCACCACATTAACACAAAGGCATTTTGAGTCGCTGAAATATCTGAGGCACCTATTACAATGTTTTCCAGTATGGAAGGGAGTCATGATTCTACAGCCCTATGATTTTTTTTTTTTTTTTTTTCAGTGAAAGATAAAAGAAGAAACATTGCCATATAGAAGAGGTAATGTAAATTGATCCTCATAAAGAGGTGAAAGAAGCAGTTAACAACTTTAGTTTCCATGTTGTGAAGTAAAATGCTATGAGCATTAGAAAAAGACCACCTACCAAAATGGTGAATATTTACACATCGGCCAGAGATTGCAGTCTGACTGTGCTACAGTTTACTGGAAGTAGCTACTCCTGTCATCTCTAAGTTAGTGCAATATTTCAACCAGCTTTCAGTACTTAAATAAGTTCAATATGCAAAATGAGTTTAAAAGTGGTTCATGACTTCACACTAGCTTATTCTAAGAAATCTATTTTATTTGGCAATATTCTTGCTTTTTGAAAGCATTGGACAGTATCTGTTTGGCACAATGAAGGGGATATTATTTTTGGTACAGCTCCTGTTACCAATAACAGGATGAGATGCAGCGATGAAGCCAAGAGATTAAGAAAATAAATTCTGTTTACAATTGAATACCAGGGTTTGTTCAGGATTTTTCCTATTTTCAGTAGCAAAAGAAGCCATGATGTTCTTCTTTAGACAAACACTTCACAGATTAGATTATAACCCCAAACCTGCAGTAAGAATACTGTTTCCTGTAGAAGAGGGTGTCTTGGGCCTCCATGTCATGCAGGATCTGAGTAGCAAGAAGAATTCCAGTAAAGGTCCCGGATCTCAACCTGGTGAAGCGTGAACCGGGTATAGGCCAAGTTCAGAGTGAGCAGTCAGGCTCCTCTTACTACTTCCACACTCATTCCCTTTCCTGTCAGTTTTACCAGAGACTACTTTGGAAAGAGCACAAAACATTTTATTTTTCTTTTCAGATGGTCTGTGCCACTGGCTTCAGTCAAAATAAGCCACAGTAATTTACGAAAGGAGAAGCAGCACTGGGGACAACTTTTTTTTTCACCAGGACCTACCCTGTACATCAGAGCTCACCTTCGGTATGTGCTTCAAAAGTGATTAAGCAAGTAAATAGTGTGATAGCATTTGAGTAATGAGATCTGACCAGCTAACACTGCTCTGCTAACAATCTCACTTCTAAAAATTAATTTAAGGAGTTACTTCCTCCTCTACTTTTGCTACGCAAGCATCAGAACATAGAGATCATATGTTGTTTTTTTTCTTAGATGACTCATTTCTGTTTCACCTATGAGTAAAACACAAAGAGCATCACTATAGCTGGAGAAATATTTTACTTTGTGCTTTGAAACACATGCTCATTTCCTTTCAGTTACATGTATAAATTTAAAACACATGTTGCAAAAGTCAGAGTAGGTAGCTGAGAGATCATTTTGTACTTTTCAGTATGAGTGGTGCTGATTGAATTGTATTGTCTGTTCAAGGTACTACTTGAACTGATAATATTAATTGATTTATGATGATAAAACCATCACAGCATTCCCCTGAATATGAAAAGTATACAACAATAATTTCTTCTTTTTTCCCCATAATCTCTGAGATGACCCAAAACAGCAAATACATAAGCATAAAGTCCTATCATTAAAAAAAAACTTATTCAGATAATGTAAAAAGGCATAACTGACACAGAGTATTTAACTCTTACTACGCCAAGAATTCGTATATTTTATTTATATCCCCTTCCCTGTCTTCCACCCGGACCTTTTTGATCCATTTAAACACTTTCTGAAACTTGTCCAAATCTTCCTAAGTATGATTTAGGGCACAAGTCATCTGCATATAAAAAAGAGGGCATTTGAGTTTTTACCCCAATCTCTGAAAAGTGTTTTCTAAGATAAAAGAAAGGTATCAAATGGAGACTTTAAGCTAATGAGCATGTTAGAAAATTAAGGCTATAAGTACTTAGAATTATAGAATCATAGAACCATACTATAAAAAAATGGTTTGGGATAGAAGATTCTTTAAAGAAGATCTTCAAAGATCATCTAGCCCAATACCCCTGTCATGGGAAGAGATATCTTTCACTAGATCAGGTTCCATCCAACCCGATCTCAAATACTTCCAGGGATGGGGCATCCACAACTTCTCTGGGCAACCTGCTCCTGTCTCTCACCACCCTCATCATAAAAAATGTCTTCCTTATGTCCAGTCTAAATCTTTCAGTTTAAAACCATTGTCCCTTGTTCTATCACCAGAGGCCTTGGTAAAAAAAGATCTCTCAGTTTTTCTTATTGTCCCCCTTTAGGTACTGAAAGGCTGCTATAAGGTCCCCCCAGAGCCTTCTCTTCTCCCAGCTGAACAACCCCAACTTTCTCAGCCTTTCTTCAAGGAGAGGTGCTCCAGCCCTCTGATCATCTTTGTGGACCTTCTCTGGATGCACTCCAACATGTCCATATCTTTTTTTTTTTTTGCTGGGTACCCAAGAGCTGGACACAGTACTCCAAGTGAGCTCTCCCCAGAGCAGAGTAGAAGGGCAGAATTACCTCCCCCAATCTGCTGGCCACACTTCTTTTTATGTAGCCCAGGATACAGTTGGCTTTCTGGGTTGTGAGTGCGCATTGCCAGCTCATGTCCAAATTTTGTCTACCAGTCCTTCTCAGCAGGGCTGCTTTCAAGCCCTTCATTCCCCGGCCTGTATTCATACTGGGATTGCCCCGGCCCACGTGCAGGACCTTGCACTTGGCCTTGTTGAACCTCATGAGGTTTGCATAGGCCCACTTCTGGAGCTTGTCCAGATCCCTCTGGATGGCATCCCTTCCCTCTAGCGAATCAGCTGCACCACTCAGCTTGACGTCATCCACAAACTTGCTGAGGGTGCACTCAATCCCACTGTTTATGTCACTGAAGCAATTAAATAATATTGGTCACAGTACAGACCCCTGAAAACCAGCACTCATTACTGGTTTGCACTTGGACATTGAGCCATAGTCTGTAACTCTTTGAACACAGCCATCTAGCCAGTTCCACATCCATCTAACAGTCAATCCATCAGACCCCTATTTCTCCAACTTAGTGGCCAGAATGTAGTGGGGAACCATATGAAAGGGCTTACAGAAGTCTAGGTAGATGACTTCTGTAGCACTTCCCTTGACCACTGATGCAGTCACTCCATCACAGAAGGCCACTATATCAGTCAGGCATGATTTGTCCTTCGTGAAGCCTTGTACTTCTAATGTTCATTAACAGTACTAGCAAATACTCTTATAAGAAGATGGAAATAAACATTACTGCTGCAGATACATACTAAGAATAACTAGAAGCAACCTCTTTTGCCATTTTTAATTTTATATTTATTTAAAGAAGTTATGTAAATCTTTAAAAAAAATTTGAGAATTAAATGCCATACAGTTATTATTTGTCAGACGTGATCATAGAATGAACCATGTACAAATATTGCATGGTTTTTTTAGAACTTACTCCAAGACAGAGCACTTTAAATAAACAGACTGTTCCTTCATGGCAAAATGTTACAGGTAAGTAACCATTAATAATACATTATATTGATTTCCTTCATACTGCCTTTTAAAATGAATGTCTGCATTCCAAAATTATTTTTGTGACTGAAATATGCTGGAGATTTGGAAAGTGCAAAAAGCAGCAAGAACTCTTTAAGCTTAGGAAAGAGGTCAGGAAATCAAGAGTAAAACTAGTGTCTGGTCAGGCACTCTTAGGAAATGCACATGCTCCAGTTATTGTCCTGAAAATTTTACATATGTGAGTTGTCCTACTAAATAAAATTGTGATAAATGCTATAAATAAACACTGCAGAATCAGAATTTGTATGTGTAGGGCTCATCTTGTCAGATTGCCAAATAACTTTTGATGAAACACACATACATTTTATGTCCTCATGGTAACTGCTCCTTCCAGATAGCTGTTTTGCATCATGTCAAGCCAACCCTTGATTCTGTGTACAGAGATTTATATCAGAATCCCTGCACAGATTTCATCTGTGTTTGTACAGAATTAGTAGTATCCTAAGAGGTCATATTTTCTTTTCTCTTGGGTCTCTGCTATGAGAATAATTGTCTTGTCTAGCTTTGTAAATACTTGAAATACTGTAAGTGCGAAATCTGAAAAAGTCACAGAATATGTCTAAAATTTAATTTGAAATCTGGTGGTCTTCCACGTCATTTCACTTCTCTGTGGTATGTAACATATTCAATAATTGAGTTCTGTTACAGATAAATACATCAACATGAACTTCCAGTCCCTTTTAATACCTGATTTTGAAAAAGTGTTAGTTGGTTCTTTTGAATTAAAGCAGCTGGAGGTTAATAGGTTGTTTTTTAAATATGAAGATTTATCTTAGATTTCCCAAAACAGAAAAAGTACATGCACTGTACTAGATAGAGTAGAAATATATTTTACAGAATGTTTCTGGCCTGTACATATGTCAAATTGAAACTTCAGTCTGAAATTTTGGCCATATTTAACTTACTTTAAACAAGTATATTTTTAAGGGACTTCATTAAATGTACTTATCTTCCATAGAAAACAGTTTTTCAAGGCTTCAAAAAACATCAAGCTTTTTTTTCAAAATAGATACTGGGAAGCAAAAAAAATAGGAAGGAAATACTTAGTTTCTCATTTAGATTTATTTTGTCTATCTAAATGTACATACATAATATCAAGCAAAGATACATATAGAGTGGGAAGTACAAATACTCCTTTCTACACATGCAATTGCTAGAAAGACATTTACTACTTTTCCAGCATCATTCAGTCCTGGTAGGTGCTTTAGATGTTTGCTTTTAAACCAGATGTTCTGTAAATAGTTAAATTTACCTATTTGGACTATTCAGCTTCTTTACAGGGTAGGTAAATATGATAGCTTCACTCCTGATAGTCTAGAGTCTCCAAGGATTTGTTCAGCTGGACTATCACGTATCTCAATTCATGCCTGTTGCCTCTTGTCTCATTCCTGGGCACTACTGAGAAAAGCCTGGCTCTGACTACTCTGCTTTTCCTAGTAAAAAAAAACCCAAGTATTTCTGATACTGAATATTTTTTACTTTATAATTAGTTCCTGAGAATCAGACTGGTACCAGTTCAAAATATTTATTCTCACCTGACTTAAGACATCTGAGAGATAATTAACTTGGATGATTACTTTCTGTAGAAAATGGAGGAAAACTGTAAACTTTTGGAAGGAGATTTGCCATACCAGAGCATGACAGGTAAGCCTGGACATACTTTATTCTTTCCACTGTCTACATGGGAGTTCCTGTGTGGAACCTGGCTGATATCTGTCCTCTGGATAGACTGATTTGCAGAAAATGGGTTCAGAAATCAATGTATATTTCTGATGATCAGAGAGCTGGAGCACCTTGCCTGTGAGGACAGGCTGGAAGAGCTGGGGCTGTTCAGCCTGGAGAAGAGGAGGCTCTGGGAAGACATTCAAGGCCATGTTGGATGGGGCTCTGAGCAACCTGATCTAGTCAGAGATGTCCCTGGTTCTTGCAGGGGGGTTGCACTAAATGACCTTTGAAGGTCCCTTTCAACCCTAATGATTCTATGATTCCATGATTTTAAACAAACTTCCAACTGCATTGGTCTTATAGGTAAGTAGAACAAACGTATTTTGAAATACAATTTTCTATAACTCCATTATCTCCTTTGCTCTAAAAATTATACATTAAAAAGAAGATAAATTACAAGTGCTACTGCTATGAAGTTAAGTGATTTGCACACCGCATAATTCAATTGCATAAAATGGTTTCAAAGCTTAGCGGAAACATGCTACCATCATAACTAAATAGAGATATCACAATATTTCAACTTGCAACAGGTTTGTTACACCTGTCGCATCTAGCTTTTCCACAAAAGCTAAACAGTAAGCCTGAACTGAACTTACAGTAACTCTCTAATCCACTTGACTTATTTTCTATAGATTAAATTCATTTGAAGAAATGTCGTATTTATTAATTCACATTGCTACATTTTTATGGCTAGATTGAGAAATTATTTTGAGAGAGGAAAAAAATAGCCCTCATAGCTTGCTTTCCTTCAGGGTAGTCTTTACTCAATTAAAGAGGACACATTTGGAAAGAGGGAATAAAGGAGAAATTAAAAATTTAGTCTGCAGTTTTCTGTCAGATGCAAGATGGTGTGGATTGTGTAGTAACACTCAAAAATCTTTACATTTCAAAAATCTTTAGGGACAGATGTCACTATGTTCTGAAATTTATGTTCAGAGCGTGTTGTTTTGCTGAGTAGATCTCCTGTACAGCTTCTATATAAATAATCAAGGAAAAAATACAGGAAAGAAGAGTCATTGTCTTCCTTTCCTGTGTATTTCCTAGCAGACCTTACAATTCATCACAAGATGAGGAAAAGACAGTTAGCAGGGAAAACTTGCAGTTTAGAAGAAAATCCCAGAGGAGACATAACTAAAGTTGACTTTTGACTCAGCCTACCAAATTCTTTTAAAAATGTAAAGACTTGGAGAACTTATGACCCAGGTCATATAAAACGTCTCTCTCCCTCTTTTTCCAAGAGGAAGGCGTTCAGACTGGTATACAATGATCCACGCTGGAACAATCTGAAAGATTTGGGCGTACCTTCCTTTCCAACACAGCGTGGGCAGACAGTACTGTCTGCATTTTACTGTGCTTTGTTCTTATAGCTAAGATGAAAAAAAAAAGACACATAGGAAATAGGAACAGAAGGAAATTCAAGACGCCATTTATTCCATCATCTGTAGATAATGTCATTTTCATCAGCATCTGTTTAACGTGTTTTTTTATACATGCTTTTATTAGCGAAGACTTTACATACTTACTGGGTAACTTATTCCACAGACTTATGACTGTTGTCAATGAGAATGTTTTTGCTCTTGTCTTAATTAATCTCACTTTCTGCAATAGAGATTTGTTATTTCTTATAGGTAGCAAGTAAAAAGATTTTTTTATTCCCTTTTGTATTATTCAACTGACACACTGAAGATAGTTGTCATGTTCCTCTTAGTTTTCTTGCTTTCTAGGCTAAGCCACCCCTGTTCAGTCACCCTCCTGAAGCCCTTTTTCTTTCCAAGATCTGATCATTCTCAGTGTGCTGCTTGGTCTCTGTCCAACTGGTTCACATCCTTTCTTAATTACAGTACCCCAAATAATACTTAGTGCTCCAGATGAGACTTCAAGAGCTTCAAGAAGGCTTGAAAGACCACTTAATATGTTGTATAGACAATATGCCTCCTAGAGTGCCTTTTTCGCAACACTGTTGGCTCACATTCAGTATGTGCTTCACAACAAGCATGGATCCTTTTTTTTTTTCTGTTGTTAGAAAGTTGCTTCTTAGCCAGCCCTTCTGCACCCAGTGTTTGTGCAGATGGCAGCTCCTAATAAATACCTTGCCTGAAGAAAGCTGCCACCAGCTTCCAGGAGAAACCCAGGAACTGCTGTGCAGACCTAGAAAAACAAGACTGGCTCAAATATTGAGAGAATCAGGCTTTTCTACACTGAGAGAGGTAAAAGCTTGAGACTCAGTGTTTCGAAGGATGCCATTCCTGCAGACCAGAGAGAGAGGAAATAGTGCAGGCTCCCTGGAGCCATGGCAGGGTTGGAAGGAACTGCTGAATTCACAGCAGTGAAAAGGAGCATGGAATTGATCCCTGTATTGGGAAACTTTATATAATACAGTAGCATGTCAATGTAAAAAGAGGGTGAGGGGCTTTGGGAATAGACAGGTAGCTCTCCCTTCTCTGGAGCTGCCCTTTCACCAGAAGTTTATTTTCAATTCGCTTGGTGAAAGAATTACTAAAAGAGGCTAAGGGAGCTGCATCACTCCTTTTCAACCCCCCTTACAAGTACACACACATGCAGACACATGGATTGTCACAGGACACACTCCTTGTCATGGAAGAGAAGCTTTTATCAGTGCTTCCTATTCATGCTGTGCCCCTGTCATCAACCCCCTCACTCTCATTAGCTCCTGTGGCTGAAGTTATTGTTTGCTGAATGTGATTCTGACAAAATGTCCTTCAGAAGAGTAAAGCACGTAATTTAAGTAATAATCTTCCCTGCATCATATCAGCTTTTGTAATGATTATAGAATCATAGAATATTTTGGGTTGGAAGGGACCTTCAAAGGTCATCTAGTGCAAGCCCTCTGCTAGGAGCAGGGACATCTTTGACTAGGTCAGGTTGCTCAGAGCCTCATCCAACCTGGCCTTGATCATGGCCAAAGGAGCATCCAAGCAGATGTAATTCTATTACCAACACTCTTATTTCTTCTCCCTTTACCACTTTTTTTTTTTCCTCCCTTAATCTACATGCAATAGCTTCATGCTGAAACTTGGTTCTTTGTGGTGCACATAGGCAGAGGTGAACTTACAAGCCACTGAAGAACAGATTCAATGTATAATGTATGTGTAATGGTATTTTTAAAATATAAATTAAACTGGGGAGGAGGAACAGATTGCTGCCAAAAGGTGAAGGCTGCAACTGGTAATGGAAGAATTATTTCCATACATTTAAGAGAAAGTGCTGAAGTGCTGAAGAGTTTTATAATCTGTTTTATAAAGTACTTGACAGTGTTCTTCTAGCATAAACTCGGCCAAAATAATTACTAGATTCCTTGGCTATTCTCAGCAAGTTAAAATACAGGCTCCTCCTTTCCCTTTATGAAGAGTCGTGATTTCTGCCCCTGTAGAGGGAATGAACTCATTCTACTCCTGCTCATTCCATCATATGGCCTCCTCCAAGCAGCTGAGGGCCAAATAAAATGCAAGTGTTTTCTGCTTGCAGTTCTTTCTCCCAGAGCTTGAAAGGGCTGCTGGGCCCTTTCTCTCTTGCTTCAAATTTGTAATGAGCCTCTGCCAAGGCACAGGTCAACAGTTTGACCAAATTTGTTATATTGTACTTAATCCTTCTGACAGGCACAGGTCCAGTGACTCCTGAAGATCCTCATTAAGTACATCTGTCCTGTTTCAGTCAGGTGAGCATTGTCATGTTGATGAAATAGCCCAGAGGAACTGCTCAGGCGTGACTTTATTACTTACACTGAAATATTGCATCTATAGTCTTGGCAGTGGAGGGTGGTGTTTCTCTGAAACTCCCCACTCACCAGATGGGCTGTAGCAGCTCCAACAGCAATTCAGCCATCTTATTTTGGAAAACAGCACTGATAACTGGGTCAATAAACAGGTATGAGGTGTGTGAGCACATACTCTACTTTTATTGCTCCATTAATGCTGTCTCTGTAAATGATACTTCTGTTTTAAAGAATAGCCTGCAAGATACTGTAGAAAAACTGACTACCAAATGCAGGAATAAACTTCTACATCAGATGTGTGGCAATGCTCTTTCAGAGAGGATCCCCTGGCCCTGCAAATATTTCAGGAGATTCAGGCAGGTAACACACGGCGTGTAGCACTCTGTGAAATCCTTGAGGGCTGCAGAAATATCACGTCAGAAGTGTCTTCTGTGACTTGGCAGAAAGCTGTGTGGCGTACTAGGACAGCTTATACAATAACATGGAGTGGAGTGCTCACGCATCATTTTTCTTCAGCTAGTTTCTCATGTGAGTGTGAGAGAGGGAAGGATGTCTCATAATTTTTTTGTCTGTTGTACCCCTTTCGGTGATGGTCAAAGTTAACAGCCAGGTGCAGGGTTTTATTTTCCTGGAGCATGATTATAGTGCTTTCTGCAAAGCAAAGATTGTGTTTTAAAGGCTCTTTTAAAACATTCTGCTAGAAACCTAGAGGTATACAGCAGGTACAGAATCTCAAAGGAGCTATTACAGTTATTTTAGTTGTGGAGGTGACAGAAACTCAATTTTTTGATCTCCCAGCATTTTCTGCAAATTTATTGCAGGTAGGCTACAGTGTACCTAACTGACACTAAAGTACAAAGCATCAGTACTTGGGAATGGGGAAAATAATTTAATAGTGGTCATAGAGGAAGCAAGAGCCAAAAAATATGTAATTGATGCCAAACTGATTAAATACTTGTAACTTACCTATTTCTTCAGGAAACAAAGTTTTCTCCAAAGCAGTTAAGTGTGTAATCCCACAGAAATAAACTGGCTTTGCCCAAAGCAGTTGAGCCCTTTAATCACCTCTCTTCAGCTCTCCCATCCTCCACCAACAGAATAACAAGTCTTGAACTCCGTCTTAGTTTTCAAACGCCCATAGTTATATCCTGTTATGTTATTTACTTCTTAATACACCTTGACAAAGCTATACTTCGTCAAGAACAAGACTTTCCTAAGCATGCAAAAAGTAATTTCCTTTCAAATACACATAGAATAAAATCCCCTAGAAATAACTAAGGTCCAAGATACAGCAAACAAAGCCAGGCAGAAGCAGATCCTTCTTTCTCATAGCAAGAGGTCCCTTCACCCTTCTATGCTAGAAGACATAATTTCTTTCTTTTTTTCTAGATTTCCTGCCTATTAAGACTCCCTCATTAGTGAAAGAAACCTACTGAGCAATGAAACCACTCCAAAAATTAGTGTTTACTGAAAAAACTGTCAAAGAAATCATGGGCAGGAACTGCAGGGTGGCCTTCTGCACCAGCTCTGCCCTTCCCAGGAGGGGACCTGCGTAAGCTCCTTTTTCATTCTGCTAATGAAATACAGGTGAATTGTATCTTTTTACAAGTCTCTCTGACACTGGTCACCTAAGTAAAAAGGCCTCAAGCATCCCAGGTTTTTTTTTGCGTTTACTAAAGAGAACAGCAAAAGTGGAGCATTCTCTGTCTAGCAGCTCTACATTCTACTGAGCTATTACCAGCAAAGCTATGAACAGTATTTAAAGGGACTGTCTGCATCTCCCGCAACAATTGCTACCATCTAACATCAAGATACCTTGCAGGAAGGAACAGTACTTTTATAGTCAAAAACTAAACAGGCCTGACTAACTACCCAGTAAAGTGAAGATAGGTCATCTTGTTCAATGTAACATTGGATGCTGAAAATCTTGAGGCCTATATTTCTGTTTCTGTTACAGATTTCTTCCCCAACTATTGTTATTTATATCCCAGTAACGTCCCCAGTCAGGAGTTAAAGCTCCATTATTTTAGGTATAGCACATTCAACAAAAACATGACTCATGCACCAAAGAGGCTAAGTTCATAATGACAACAATGTTTTTGTGGTTAATTGTGAGTATTTCACCTTATCTTCCATGAAAAAAATAGCGATTATAACTAGCAGACTGCCTCCTGGTATGTTTTTTGAGGCTAGGAAGCATAGTTCAAAAATGTTTGGCGAGTGCTTGACATTTAAGGTACAAGGTACTGGAGAAGTATAAAGTAATAAATAGACTTTCCCTCCAGAGCAAAATAAGGATTGTAAAGAAATTATATAGCACATGTTGCTGTTGCAAAATAAGCAATTGTAATATTTTGGAATTTTTTCCACACAAATATTGAATAATACTGTGCTCTTTAAATGACCCCAGGGTGTTGTGGTAACTGAGACCACATTCCTTCACAAGTCATCACAGCGCTTTGTTTTATTAATAATTATACTGCAGTATTTGATAAGTTACAGTAATGCTGGAAATCTCTGTCTCTTGTACACTCTCACTGTTAGATCATCAGTTTGACAGTGAAATACGCCAAATCCAAAGCTGGTTTAGAAATATACGTCTTTCAACAGACATTAAAATTACTTGGTCCCTAATCAAATCTCTCTGGCTTATCAACAGCCAAAATTTCACAGCAGATGTGTCTGCTATTTAAGACTTCTGTTTGCCAAAGTGTTCTTCTGGCTGAGATCAACCCCCTGGGTGCTGGGCTGGAAAACTAGCCAAAAATAGGGGGATTTGTACTACATTTGGATCTGTCTTTTCCTTGGTTTTCATTTTAACTTGATCTTCTCTCCTATAAAAGGTCAAGGAAATTACAATGGAGTTAAAAAATTATAACACACTATGTTCACGTGCCATATTTACACAATAAATATATCTTCTCACAAGTTCGAAATTTCCCATACTCTAAATGTGATTATGTAGGAGAAGAAATTTAGAGGCAAACAGTTCTCCTTTATGTTAAGCTATTAGACATCCGTTCACTAAATATAACAATACAGGAAGCAGCTGCTATAATAACCTGTCTAGTATTTTTTTCCTTTTTTTTTTTCTTTGAATCAAGTACTACTGCAAGACTTCTTATATTCTCTGCTAATTTTCCTCACAAAGTATTTCCATGTCAACATCCTCCACTTGGTAGCAAAGCGGTTGCAGGCCTGTACAAAAGAGTGATTGATAGTGTATTGTATGACTTATCCAAAGCTTACTGAGGTCAATGATACTCTTTGCTTTGGCTTCTGTTGGTTTAGAGATCAGACTCTAAAGCAATGCTTTAGAAATGTTAAAAGTTTATTTTAAATAGGAAAAGATGAACTGCAAGCCAAACAGCTTATTTGCAAAAGAGAGAGAGAGCAAGGCAAAGATTATTCTTGTCTCCATGCTGTGGACTGTGGAGGAACAATTCTGCTCCTACTGTTGGGGTTATAAATAGCTTAATTGCCAATGTGAAAAATCTAAAAAAAAAAAAAAAAAAAAAAAAAA
>WHYT01015975.1:0-16028 GCA_009806455.1 Tetrax tetrax
TTTGTTTTTTTTTTTTTTTTTCTTTTTAGATGTTTATAGAAGTAACAATGAGCTTGTGTATTTTTCAGAGTTGATCTTTATGGTTGTTGAACTTTTCATACTGTAGCTTATTTAATTACTGATTAAGACTTAACCTTTTCAGCCTTGTTTTTCAACACCTTTCAAGCTGAGCTCTTTTTAAATCCAGTTATTTCCAATGCTGCCACCTCACAACTGGAGAAATCTTCCCATTCCTATTTTATGTAAGATAGGGTTTTGAATAATTTCAGAGCTTCACCTTGTAGCTAAACAAGGATGATGAATGATTATGAATCCCCAACCTGGTATGTTTTTAAATCATTTTTTGCTTCTAAAATGTAGAGCAGGTCATCCCCAAGGATCAAAGCTTTTCAATATGGGCTTTGAAATTACGTGGAAATCTGATGACAGTGAGTTGAAGAGTGTTATAATTAAGGCAAGTATTTGATTTGCTCAAATTTTGGCAAATTGAGATCTTGTGTTTAAGATAACATTCCAGTAAGGAAAGTTATTTTGATTCTGGAGTTTAGTGGATATCTGTATTTCATTAATCCCAGAACAAATTTACCTTGTTAAAAAAATCAAATAGAGTTCTTTAATTACGGTTCTGCAAACTCATCCAAGGTCCTGAAAATCAGTTGATTTCCTTCAGTTGATTTCCTTTTCCATGCATTAGAAATAGGATCAAATACTGTGCTGGGCAAATCTCGTTCTGTTACAGTCTGTGCAATAACAGTATATTAAGAGGAATTTTTTTGTCTTAACCTATAGGCTTCAGACTTTAGTGACCTGAGTGAGGAGGCTGATCTCTGTCATAAATTCCCAGCACGGTCAGTAAAGTGACAGGCCTTTCAGACTGCTTGAACTGCAGTCTAAGGAATTAACACTGTAGATGATGAAGAGTACTGAAGGAGAGATAGGCCTGTAAAGTTACATGGGTTTAATACCTTCTTAGGTTTACAAGGTATGATGTTAGATGAAGTATCTTTTTTTTCCCCCCCTTTAATTAGATCATGACTTATATGGGATTAGAACATGCATAATGACATGCAAGCCAGTTTTTTGGTTTTGGTTTTTTTTTCCCTTCAAAACTGAACTTTGCTTTACAGTTACTTTGGTTGTCCAACCATAGATACTGTTGATGTTTCAGCTGCCCATATCCTTCGATGCTTTGTCAGGTCAAAGCACAGGGACCGCTGGTTTGTGATTCTGCGTCAGCTTGCTTCCCCATCACTCCAGTGTCTTTTCTTTGTGCCTTGCTGATGTTATGAGTTGGCCAGTAAATGTTAGTTTACAGTCAGTGTCTGGTATGCTTTTTGAGCCTGAATTTACAAAACATTCTGATCATTTTGGAAGGACGATGAATACTTCTCTCAGTGATTTTAGAAGTCGTTGAATCTTCAGCATCTCCAGAGCAAGAAAAGCAGCCTGGCAAACTGATGTTTTCTACAGAGAGTAAATGCAGACAGTGTTTTGTTCTGTATGCTTTAAATAGCAGGCGTCTCTGACAGCTTTTTGTATTCTGACTTTGATTTTTATGCACTAAATTTTGAATCGGTATTTGCTGCTGCCTAAGCTAATAACTTGTTGCTTTGAAAATCGTGTCTTTTTAAAGCTGAGATGGATCTGAGTTATGAAAAGTGGGAATCCAAAAGTTAGTGGATTCCAGTGTAGGTTTCAGTTAAGGTCATCTTTATCAAACAGACTGTTGCATCATGTTGTATCACTGAAGCACGGCTGGATTTCTTTCAACAGTGCTGTTAATGTGAGTTTCTGCTGGATTCTCAGTGAAATTAACTGGAAGTGCTATGCTGTATTTCTCTTTACAGAAGAGGTGGCCAACCTGTGACACTTGAGCTGAGTGCCACTCCAGGATTTCTCTTGCTAAGGTTACCATCGTGCCCAGCGGCAGGGCTGGGGAGTGACAGGCCTCCCTGGATTTGGGGAGGAGAATGCGTGTATCCTGCATCTGTCTGTGCCAGGGAACAGCTGTTGTGGAGTGGTTAGCACCCCTGCCTCTGACCAGCTGCTCCTTCCTGGGCACTTCTCTGTGGGCAGGACAAGCACTCTGGGTCTTGTCCTTTGTGGCTCATGCAGTCAAAGGTTGGGTGCTCTGAGATTACAAGAATGTGTATTTTTTTCAAATAATTCCTATCCAACTTCTTAAGCTGTGTTTAATTACAGTGTTGGTTCTTTTTATGTGAAACAGAAGATATGTATTTTTAATAAAACATTCTCATACGGATGCAGTTTATTTTGAATACTTTTGTGGAAAACAGTAACTGCTAGAATATGAAAGATTTCACCTGTTTTGATACTGATCACCAGACTGTTTCAGATGCCTTAACAGGCTTTAAATGTTGTGTATACTGCATTTTAACTCCCTAATTTTATAGGACTCTTGCCTTAAACAAAACAAGGAGCCAAAAAACCCCAAACCCTTCTGCCACCTTCTGAAAGCTTGACTGTTATTTGTAATTTCCCTTTATTTTTACTGTAAGCTAGTCCTAAGAAGTACTAGGATTCCTTTTTCCTTTAAAACGAGGAGAGTGATGTCCATTGATCTATATGATTCCCTTTCTCTGCATGTGGCCAGGATGTGGGCTGAGGGCCAGGATCTTGTTCAACCTCACAGCAGAGCCACGGTATCACAGTGGCACGGAGAAGGGCTCAGTCCTTGCCCAGAGCCCTGCCTCTTCCCTGCGTCACTTCTGTCGCTCGCTCAGCCGTCGCTCACCCAGTGCAACCTGCTAACCCAGCTGAAAACTTCCATGTCAGGTTAGTTTTCTCCTAAGATTTGCATTTAGTGTCACACAGTGGTGGCATTAGCCATCCTCCTGCCCCCTCCCTCCTGCTGTGCCAGCTGTGCTGTCAGCTGGAGAATATGCTGCTGCCCTGGATGTGAAAGTCGTTGGCGTCCCCAGGGACTTGTGACAGTCCAGAACAAGGGTGACGGTTAGCGATGCTTCACTGATGTTGTGTGCTGCTCCTGGCAACTACCACCCAGCAGCACTGTGGCAATTCAGCACTGAGCCTTTCCCCATTGTTACAGGGCAAAATACAAACCCTTTGAGCATTAGAAGTGCTGATGCCATAGTGCAAGTTCACAAAACAATCTGGATTATTTATGCAGAATGTAAGGAGACTCACTGCTAATTCCTCTGCAGATTTCTAGTATTCTAAACTGGGGTTCTAGGAAGTTGGTTTTTTATCTGGTGAAGTAATGTTTATATGAGAATAATTCTTATGCAGTATGCACTGTATAAAGCAGTTGTTTCCAGTATTGCAACTCACTGGAGGGGGTAGAAAAATTATCTTATGTCCTCTGCTGTCACTTTCAGACAGGCCTCCTGTCTCCCAGAGCTGATATAAAACTAGAGACTATAAATAAATAATGTGATGCAGAGAACTCAGTGTCTCACAAAACACAGGAATGCCTCATTTTTTTATTTCATATTCATATTCCTAAAAAAAAACCCCACAAATTTGTGCTCATTGAATACAAACCTGGCAGATTTTCCTGGTTTATTTCACAGGAATTGAGTTCACCAATGTGATTCAGCAAGTATATAATGTTACTTATCCCTTCATGTATCTACTGAGCAGGCAGGTAGCACCCCTTAGAAGTAGCCTAAACTTTTTTTTTGTACATGTTTTGTTCCACTGCTGCGTGAGCATTCATCAAGCTGGATACACAGAGGCCTCACCGATGGGTTAAGAGGGTGGTTTCTGACTTCAAAACTGCTTTTTATCCATGTTCCAAATAGTCGGTCTGGTCATTCAGGTATTAGGCTGCAAGGCATGGGGGCTTTGTCTTTTGGGGGTAGCAGCTGCAAGGAAATGTGAAGTCTGAGCATAGGGTAGTAGAAATTGTGGTGAGCTGGAGGGTGTGAGAGGTTAAAGCTGTTTTAAAGAGAGACCAGAAAGCTGGGCTTGAAGAGCAGGGTTGTTGTCCTAGTTTCTGTTCCAACAAAGAGAAAAATACATAATTAAAGCTCTAAGTATTTGAGTAAGCTTCACTCAGCACCAAGGACTCTCAGAATATGATAAGGAAACTTTGAAAACACAGTGTATGAGTACTGCCCAAGGAGTATGTGTCCTCGGGAACCACAGCTGTTGACCCAAGTGCTTAGCACCACTTCCTAGCTGTGTGCCGTGCCAGAAGTTGCTGTGTAGCCACCGCTGCCAAGGGTGATGTTTTGGCACCAAAGCCTGGTGCTCTCCAGCCTCTGTGTAGTCTCACTGCTTGGTATTACAGCGCTTCCACCAGTTAGACGGTCTGTAACCACTGATATTGCAATAATTTTCTTCCCAAAGCCAAAATATATTAATAAACAAATACGAAAGACCATTTACAAATGCACATTGGAGTTTACATAAATACTAGCAGTTATGTCAAAAATAAGTTATTTCCTAAAACGCATCCTGGATGTATGTTGACATACTGCAGATACTTGTTAGCCTACTCTTCCAAAGGCTTCAGCATGTGATTTCTTGGTGGGCTGAAGCAGATGTAAATACAGTCTGCTACCAGAAAATGAAATCACATCATCTTGCTCCCTGTGCTATTTCTCTTCTCCTCTGCTTATTTCGTTTCCAGCCTCCCAGGCGGCTAACCTGGTTTGCCTCCTGGTCACGAGCTCTACTGCCCACACAAAGGAGGCAGCAGTGGAAGGGCAAGATGGCAACCTTAGGTTGATTCTTCATGAAGCCTTACTTTGAGACCTTTGTTTTCGCAGTTAATGAGCAATTAACATAAGAAAGACTGTTAATTTGAAATTTTTAAAGATGGGTTGTGCTTATTAATTATAGAAGTTGTTGAAAAATGCCACATTTTGGGAAAAACATTTCATGTTTTTTAACAAGGCAAAAAAAGTATTTCAAAACATTCTGAAGTTTGTTCCCTTTTCTTTCATTTCATCCTAATTCAGTTAGAAGAAGAAGGTATAGCAAGGAAAAACAGGTAATGAAGCATAAAAAGGGAGTTGACTTATAAAATTTGAAGATTATACTGCTTTAAGCTATGTATGCCTTAAGAAATCTCAACTAATAATGATATTAGTAAGGAAAAGAGCCAATTTTAATAGATTAATAGTACTAGATATTAAGATATTTGCATTATTAGCTTATAGGTTAGATCTGAATGGCTTAGTGATATCTCTGTTTGAAGACTCAGCGTCATGGATGACTATTATTGCACTGTTTTGACTCCTTAATCAAGTCAGCAACAATAAAATGCTCAGGTTCTTTCTACTGCAGTGCTAAGGTGTTCTACAGACAGGCTGAATTTCCTGGCAAAAGTATCACCTTGGGAAGCAGCCGACAAGGAATTACATTCTCACAAAACAGGCTAAGTGGGAGGACTTTTTTTTTACAGTACAGATGCAAATAAATAAGACTGCACAAATTTGGGTGCCTTCTGTGGCTGCCTATTCTGCCTGATTCAACGATACATCTCCCAGAGAAGGCCTTGAGAATACAAGCCCAGTCATAAAAAAAAATTATTTACTTTTCTGTTCTTCCTTAGGCTTGTGGGGCAGGCCCCTTCAGGTCTGACCTGCCATCTGCAACTCTGACCAAATGGTCTTGACTTCCACAACTGCAGAGGTGAGGACATTTCCCTTGCAAGTAATTGGGAGGGTCAGCTTAACGACTGGGAAAGAGCTGGCTCTGCAAGCTTGGTGGCACACAGGCAGCCACAACGTGTGAGGTTTCTGGCATTGCAGCTTAGCAAATACGGAGGTGCCGGTGAGGATTTCAGCAGTTCTGTTGTCAGCTGCCACTGGGTTACGGAGTTCATCGTTCATCATGGTACATCAGTTCCCGTTAGTTTGCACGTACACTTTCAAACACCATGTTGCTGCAGCTTAATTAGCCAAGAAGTTATGAAAACCGTGAGAACCACTAATCTTGGTAGCTGATGCCTGTACTCCTCACTCGAGAAGTCATCTGAGAGCTGCAGTTCTCAGGCTCTCAGCACTAATCTGCTTAGAGCTCCTGTAGGAAACCTTGAACAGTGGGTAGAAGAGAATTTGCTTGGACTAGATTTCACTGCTCATGGTAATATTCCAACATATTACAGAGATTTTTTTGGTTTACAACACAGGAAAAGGACTCCAAAAGGTCTTATTAGATAGGTAACATGAAAACACCATAATTCGATGAAATATGCCTCTGAGCTGCTTGTGTATGCATAGTGAAGTACAGAAAACTCTGCAGCTTTTGAGCTTGACACATCAATTAAGTAAATCACCATTTCTCCAGAAGAAAGGTTGCCTTTGATAGTTTCTGTCCCTAGAAAATTGTCCTTGTCTTCTTTCTATGCATCACAGCTGTCTGTTTCATGGGCAGCCTGATTCCTGAAAGAACTCCAGGCTCTTCTCCCTGCTTTCCTAGCTGGGGCTCTTTTCCCTGCTTTCCTAGCTGGGGAAAGTCAGTTCTCTGGGTTCAGATTTCCGCAGCAGCCCTCCAGGAGGCATCTTTGACAGAACAATGTCTCAGGTGATACCTTTTTTTTTTTCCCCCAGGGTACCAGAGATGACATGAGGGTCTGTAGACCCTTCTGTATGGTCTGTCATAGATAACACAGCCTGTGACTGGATTTTCTTGAATAATATTGTAAATTAGCAAACTAAAATTGGTCATGCTTCCTGGGTCGGTACTGGAAATGATTTTTTTTCTCACAGCTATTTTTAGTGTTTTGCATTTCATTTTGTTATTAATAATTGTCTACTGTAGCAATTTAACACATTTTCTTTGGTTTATTTTTGTGCCCAGCTGTCACATCCTTCTCCTAACAGGAGTAAACAAAAATTTCTAATGGCTGAAAGCTATTCATTCATTTTCTTGAGCTCTTAAAACTTTCCTAGACGGCTTGAAGTGATTATTATATTTCCTGAAAATATTGTCCATGTCCAGCCACCACATGCTTTGTGTCCCTCGCTGGATAAGTGCATAACTGTGATTGAACAGAAGGGAGACTATAGAGAAGGCAGGACTTCCCTTTCCATTGGCACAGGCATGGAGGAAAACACTAGAAATTTGGACATCAGGTTTAAATTGAAAATCCCCACTTGGTATATGATTCAGCAGTCAAAAAAATCTGTCACCCACTATTTGGAAATAAATGGTCTGTTATTCAAAACAAGGATTTGATCAGAGTTGTTTTGAAAATGTCTGGTGTGTAAAGGCAGATATTTGTAAACTCCTGAATTCTCAAGATTACAGATCCATACCACAAGGAAGGAGATTTGTGCAGGATGCTGTGTCCACTGGAATACTTGTGAAGCTACTACTTTCTGAAAACAGGAATTCTCTGCTTCAGATAATATAGGGCAGTCCATATTGTGAAACTTAGTAACTTGGTAATCAACAGTAACTTCTCTGTATCATAGGATAGTTTGGTTGGAAGGAACCTTTAAAGGCCATCTAGTCCAATCCCCTTTGCAAGAAGCAGGGACATCTCCAACCAGATCAGGTTGCTCAGAGCCCCATCCAACCTGGCCTTGAATGTTTCCAGGGATGGGGCATCCACCACCGCTCTGGGCAACCTGTTCCAGTGCCTCAACACTCCCATAAGTGGAGAATTTCTTCCTTATATCCAGTCTGAATCTGCCTCCCTCTATTTTAAACCCATTACCCCTTGTCCTATCACAACAGGCTCTGCTAAAAAGTTCATCTCCATCTTTCCTGTAAGCCTGCTTTAGGTACTGGAAGGCAGCCACAAGGTCTCCCCAGAGCCTTCTCTTCTCCAGGCTGAACAGCCCCAACTCTCTCAGCCTGTCCTCATAGGAGAGGTTCTCCAGTCCTCTGATCATCTTTGTGGCACAACTCTGGACTCGCCCAACAGATCCATGTCCATCTTATTTTGGGGGCTGGACGTAGTACTGCAGGTAGGGTGTCATGAGAGTAGAGTAGAGGGGCAGAATCTCCTCCCTCAACCTGCTGAGCAGGCTTCTTTTGATGCGATTGGCTTTCTGGGCTGCAAGTGCACATTGCTGGCTCATGCAGAGCTTCTTGCCCACCAGTACCCCCAAGTCTTTCTTGGCAGGGCTGCTCTCAATCTCTTCATCCTCCAGCTTATATTAATACCAGGGGTTTCCCCAGCCCATGTGCAGGACCTTGCACTCTTGAACTTTGCACGGGCCCACTTCTTAAGCTTGTCCAGAATGGCATCCCTTCCCTCCAGAGTGTCGCCCACACCACACAGCTTGGTGTCATTGGCGAACTCACTGAGGTTGCACTCCATCCCACTGTCCATGTTGCCAGCAAAGATGTTGAACAGCAGCAGTTCCAATACTCCTGAGAAAAAACACTCTTCACTTTTAAATATGGGAATTTTATATTTATATGAAATAAGAATAGAAGGGATTCCTTTTCTGTGATGGTTTAGAACTAGTATTGCACAAAATTCCTGGAAAATAACTAGACACAGATATAATTTCTTAATTAGCCTGAATTAAGGTGATGGAGAGAGGAAGATAGATCAAAGCTGCAGCAAGATGTTTTGGTATTAGGATTCTTGAATTACTTCAGTTGATTCAAGGAGCAAATTATATTAGCACATTATATTGAAAATAATTGGAACACAAATACGTGAGATATCAGTACTATGGTGTTTTCAAAGCTATACAGCACTCGGAACCAAATCCAAGTCCGCAGCAGGAGGAAGAAAAGCTGAAGTGCTGACAAGCCAGGACATACACTGCCTTAAGAAAAAGATCCAGTGTCCAAGTGAAACAGTATGTTAACTCATATGATATAGATTAGGAAATGCCAAGAGAAAGTCTAGTCCCCTCACAGTTTAGAAAATGGACTAAATAAGAGCAGCTGTGTGGGTAAATACTTCTCCCACACTTTGGTATTAAATTGTTAGCTGATCTTTGTCAGTTTTAATAAAATAAATCTTTCAGAAGTGAGATAAGGCCTGGGAAATAGCAGCCAAGGGATATTTTCTGTCAGTTTTTTAAGCCAATAGCTTAAATCAAGTGGAGTTATTCATTGCTCGAATGCAACAGGACCCTTCTTTTGTTGGGCTGTTCCATTTTGTGACTCTTCTGTTTACCCTACCCCAACTGACTGTAGCTCTACAGTGTCTCTCTTGCCCCAGCTATGACTGAGGAGATTTAATAAAGCAAAGCCAATCATAAATACAAAACATACAATTAAGTCTCATTACATTAATTCATTCTGGGGGAAAAAAAAACCAGAATCTTGGACACAGATTTCTCTAGAGAGCAACAGCCATTTTAAGCAGCAGAAAACAAAACAGCGTGATCTGTGGGGCATTATTGCCATGTTCTGAGGGAAAGCCTGTGCCCGGTTAAATCACAAGGCAGAAGGCAGCCCACAGGAAATCACGAGTTGCCTATCTCATTTCACAGCTGGATGAACGCTGTTCAGCACAGTTTTCAATTACAGAGGTGCTGTGGAATTTGTTTTATGTGAGACACGTGGAGGAAAGTCAAGTTGTCCTTTAGTTATAATTGTGGTGTAGCTGGGTCTGAAGGATGTCCCCGTGTGCACACTCAGTGCGCCAAACTCATTAACTCCCTGGGTGGTCCAGGATCTCCTCAGCTAGTCCATGCACAGAAGAGACACTCCACTGAGCAAAGACAAGGTGACAGACCCAGCTCCTCACCACTTCCATAGCAAAGGATTTGACTAACGCTTGCAGGAGATCTTCAGGTGAGGATTTCAGACAGTCCTGAGGATTTCTCCAAGGCAGTTCCTGCTGTGCCAAGACAAATTTCTATGCCTAAATGTGTCATTTAACGTCCTGGCCCTTCCAGAGACTACTGGTGGTTTCTGCTGCAGAACTGGTCAGATCAGATCATACGCAGATATGATGCTTGTAAGTAGTCTGTAGAAACTGTTCCTCTAGATGTAGAGATGGTCACACAGGACAGTCTTTTTGTACATACAGTAAGATGTTTTAGTTCAAAATAGTCTATAGCAATGCATAATGCATGTGCTTAAGGAGTCGCACAGAGTCAGGGACCAGCTGGGATGTAAGAACTGTGCAGAGAAGCAGTGAGGGGAGTCTTGCCTGATTCAGCCACTCAGGTCGCTACCCAGCCTGCAAACAACTGGCCTGTCTGGGAGATCTGAACAATACCCTACGCCAAGGTCCCAGTCATTATTTTTCTTAAACAAACACTCTTTCCATTTTTTGTGCAACACTGCTCGGCCAAGAAACAAATCAACCCTTCCATCCAAGAAATGCTGCATTAAACAATTAGTCCTTGTTTAGATAAGTCCAATGGTTTTCAAAATAAATTAGTTAGCCCTGCTAGAAGTTATTACTTCAGTATACGTTATATTAGAAGATTCATTGCTCTCCCTCGTTTGAAATATTAAAGAGGACTAAATGTTAACAGCTGTTTATGTAATGACAGATTTTACTGAAGTACAAGTTTTGAAGCACTTGGCTTGTCATTTTGGTCACAGTAGTATTATAATAAATCTAACAATAGACTATAATTCAATTAGACTGTGATTCAGTACTATTAACCATTCTGCAGAACAGTGCACTTGTTGTAGCACTTGTGCTACTCACAAATATTCCTTTGTGAAAAAAATGTCACATATAATATGAGCTGTGAAAGTCAGAAGGCAAAAATTTTCACTATATGCCTTTTTTGATGAGACAAATATTTTTATCTTTCAGTATATCCACAAGATAATTGAGTAATTACGTAGATACTGTTTGAACAGCATATTTACTCCCTAAATATTAAGTGTGGGGTCACCTGAGTATTGTGCAATGAAAAACAAAGAAATGCAGCTGCTACTTACCACCACCCTTAGCAGAGATACTGAACTGATCCTGTGTATTCCCCTAGGCTCTCTCTTTGCAAGCCAAAAATCACCGTGGGTGCAAATCTTATTTCCATGACAGCAAGGGCCCACATCAATTGAGAAAACTGACTAATTTTAACTGTCCCAGTAGTATTCAGCTGATCATGTCTGAATTTATTAAGACCATTTAACAGCAAAGTTAATGTCTGGTTTAATCTTGAGGTTTGCCTGAAAGATGAAACTGGGCCATTGTATTTATAGCAATATTGTAAAACCTCGAATAAAGTATATTACTTGCTCTCTACATTACGTTGTTCTAATCCCTGCAGACAGCTGCTATCTGTGTATTTGCAAGACTGGAGCTATTCTGTTTATGATATTTCCCACTTCTAATTATTAGCATCTCTAGGAGTTCTGTTTCAGTTGAAGAACGTTTATGAAAAGGTGATTATTATACAACAGAAAGTGGATATTGACATCGAAGATCTGACTTCTTTATTCGATATTGAGAAACGGCCTGAACCCATGCCTGCATATTTTCCTCTATAAAATGGCATTATTAACACTTTAAATTTTATGAAGATAGTTGTAAAAGCCTTGTAAGAGTTGTACGCTCTTAAGGGTGATTATAAAAAGGTGCACATTCTTATTCAGCAGATCTGCTCCCTGTAGGAGCAGTTAGTACCCCACTTTAACAAGGTACTAAACCGCACATATACCCTCTTGCATGACTTCAACGAAGCCTTAACATGAGCCCAATATGCATTGAAGAGGTTCTTCTACTTCCCTGGAAGATTAGTTGTGTCCCCACAATTCCTCTTCAGCGGGGCCAGCACAAGAATTTGGTCCCCTGCTCAGTGACACAGGCAGGGTATCACTGATCTGGCTGAAAAACAAACTTTCAGCTGCATCAGTTCACTATGAGACTGTGGAAATGTTTTTGTTCATATACCACAGTGCTTGTTGGACGCAAGAACAGGCATTCGAGGAGAGAAGCACAGCCTGCTTTTTGTGGGAGCACTGACCTAAGTGCATATCAAATTGCAACCCTAAAATACATTCATGCTCCAGCCAGCTACAAACTAAAAAAACCTTTTTCAACAATGTAGTGCTGGGGTAAAATGCCTTTTCCAAGGGCCTGTGTCCATAAGCCCAAAAGAGCAAAGAAAAAAAGCAACATTCTAATCACTTACATGACTTACCAGTTGAATTATTTACACATATTGTAATGAAGCAAGCTGTGTAAACTCATTCACAGTGATGAAGTAATACTGTCATTAAGGGAATCAACTGAACACACAGACTTTGTAACTCATGTGTCACCTTTGAGATTGTTAGCACTGGCAATAATGAAAAATAAACTCACTAAAAAAAAGAAGGCAAGACTCTTGTCAGCCAAATCTGTTCTGTGTGTCAGCTATCCAGTAACTGGTTCATTCAGCTCCTCCATCACAAGGGAGGAGCTGGAGCAGAGATGAGGAAAAGGGTCCCTGGCCAGAGCTGCTGCTGAAAACGCATGAGTAGAAACACTGTTCAAAACCCAGGCAGAATCGACAGAGCTGGCAGAAAAATACTTGTTATAATTTGAAATAAATATGGAATTATGACAGAAAGAAGCAAAATCTGTTTAAGTTCTGAGATTTTCTTTTCTGTTTGTAATTCTAATACGTGGTTCTTGTTCCAAACCCAGCTTCTTGGTAGATCACTTTTTCATGTCTTCGATGCTCCATTTCCTGTGAATTTATGTCTGCTGAGGGAGTGGCTACCTAATCAAGAAAAAGAGTGATTAATTACATAGGTATAGCTGTTATGAGAGAATTACCATAGGTGTTCATAAATTATATTAATGGGTTGTCCCCTAAAGGAATAACAAAGCTAGATCAGAGATGATGGATGTAACCATACTTTTGAAGGGCTCCCAGCAAATTCTTATTTTCCCCCTTCTCCCATAACTCTTTGCTCCAGCTAAAGATACTTCCTTTACAATAACCATGCTAGAAGCAACTCAAGGAATAAGTCACAGACTCTGGCTTGGAATTTGAGCTGTTTTATGCGAAGTCATTCTTCACCGAATACATAAACCCATCCGAAAGTAAGATATAAAAAATTAGCTAGAGAACTTCCCCTCTGTCTCAAACATAATTCAGTACATTTAATCAAAATCATGTGGAACACAACATAAGCTTTTGAGAAAAAGTAAATTAATGAGAACAGCTGTATAAAGTCGTTTCAAGGGCACTTTTAGCTCAATATCTTACCTAAAATGGCAGTCAACAACAGATGCCTAAGGAAAAATGTCAGAATAAAGAATTCATGTAATGCATCTTCCTCGGCAATTGCACACAGCTTCTGGCAGTGTGGTTCAGGGACTTTCCGAACCAGAGGTGATATCTTGGTATTTAATAACTGTTAACAGATGTATTAATGGAAAAAAAAAAAAAACACAAAATCTTTTTGGACCAATCTAAACTTTTAGCATCCCTAATATCCAAAGACAGAGAGTTTCACAACTTAGCTATACTTTAAGGACTTTATTTTATTTACTTTTTTTTTCCCCCAGTCTTCTATTTGGTAATTGTGTTCCATGCCCTCTAGATTCTGTATTAGAAAAGACAGTCATTCTGTGTTCACTTTTTCTGTGCCACACATGACTTTATATATTTCTGTTTTATGCCTCCTTAGCTAAAGTTTATTGAATTACTGTCTATGTACACAGTTCCTTATCTTTGGTAGTCTTTCTTTGTCACTCATCTGTGTGTTTCTACTATACCAAGAGCACATTCCAAGTGACTCAAGAATATGGACACAAGAAAAAAAAAGTGTTTCAGAGCATAAAGATTTATAGACTTGAATGCATGGCAAAGCCTGGTCTGCAGATGTCCCTGCTCCTTGCAGGGGGGTTGGACAAGATGACCTTTAAAAGTCCCTTCCAACCCAAACCATTCCATGATTCTATGATTCAGATAGCTGAAGAAAGCTGAAGTAATGAGTCAGTACTGTCCTACATGACGCTCAGGTAAAAATATCTTGGTTTCCACATCACCCATGTACCCACACTTTGGCTTTATTTTTCTAACACTCCCTGAAGACTGAGAGGCAAGGACTCTGGTGGTCTTGGCAAAAAAAAAACCGCAAAGATGATCTAGACAAAATCAAATGTAAACAATTTTTTAATGCAAGGTTGAAACTTCATTTAAGGTAAAGGCACCTTCCAATCAGCCCTTGCAACCGTTGCTGAAACAGCTGAATCTCTCACAAAGCTGCCCTGGTGTGGTGCTGTTACCGAAATCCGGAATAAAACTCGTTAACAGCAATGTGAAGTTAAGAAGCAGGCACTTCTTTATTGCAGCGCTGAGCACTCGGGGATCGCTCCACAGGTGCGTGCACACCTGTCTGATCCAACAGCACAGTTAAATACACATTTGATATATATATTCACTAGATGTACGAGAAATATTATACATAAACATCAATCTTCCGAGAAATCATTATAATACGTCTCCTCCCATTTGCGCATGCTCAGTCTTCTGAATCGAGGGTCTTCTGGTGGTCTTGGGGGTTGTCAGAACGCCCCCTCCTTGAATTCACTGGTCAAACTCCTCCTTAAATCTTCCATATATAGTCTTGAGAACAAGGTCGCCTTGCCCTTGAATCTTCTGGCTTGAAAGTGATGGCTCAAGGCCCAAGCTGCATAGTTGGTGCCTCGTTCTACCACTCTTCTAACTACCCTGGACACATTAGGCTAACTTCCCATAAATGAGGTGTTGTAACAGTTTTAAGACTCCCTGTTCCCTCTAAGGATATTTCATATAAAATTTAACCCATGTGACTATAGTTCTATAGTTAGCAAGAATCACCGCATATTGATATTCCAGAATAATATTAAGTATGTTCCTATTATCAATAATTGGTTATATCATTTATTATAATTTTACTGATTAAAGTCCTTGATACCCAGATCGAGATAGGAGGGGCAGAGCAGCAAACTAATAATCAGCTCGCTTTAACTCATAATACTTCTAACAGTGCAGCATCCTGTCAGCTTTGAGGGCCAACAGCCTTAGAACCAAGCAACAAGGCTCAGGTTTGTTCCCTTTAATTTTATGCATTGGCCTAAGTCACCAGAGTTACTAACAATTATCCTAATTCCCTCTGAACTGTTTCCTGGAGCTATTAATCTCTTACTGTCCAGGAATTTAGGGAGATTAACCTCTGTAGTGAGGTGAATCCGGTGTCTAAGTTTAGACAGGATGGCAAAGTCAAGCACTGTGAAGATCTTATTCCTTGTTACGGCTCAAGTGCATTTGCAAAACCATCTCAAACAGCTAAGACCTGCTCTTCCTACACTCACAAACCAATTGCAAAACTTTCAACAGTAACAATGGTACCATTACACAAGACTAAGAAAAGTGGTCTAAACGCTGGCACGTTTGAGAAGGAAGGTCTCAAGCACCCAGAGCCACTGCTGACTGAAACAGTGCCGCACTTTCGGGGAGTGTTTGCTTCCTACTTGAAGCAGTCGTTCAGCATTAAAAAAACATATACTAGTACTTTGATTGCCCAATATCAAACTTCCCATTGCCGAACACGATCACAGAGAAGCTAACAAAGCTCAGCTTTAGCATCATTTAATTAAAGCAAGGTTGGCTGTCAGAGCACGGCAAGTTATCCCACTTCACTGGCCACTAAGGACTCGATTCGGTGCCAAACCACAGTTGTCGGAGGCCACTAAGACGCCCAAAGTTTCCTATGTCCTTACTCTGCCACCTCTGAGGGTTTGGGGTCTGTCTTTCATTCCTGGGGGGTACCTTGCAGCCCTGTCTGGGTGTTTGGTGTACCCCTGGCCACTTCAGCGCCCTGCGTGCTTCTGTAAGGCCTGGGAGATGGGTCACTATGTAAAACCAACAACTCATTAATATTTTAAAATCAGAAGGTCGTGGCAAATTTTTACATTTGTCTCCATCTCTTTATTCCCTTCTCTGGCCAAGACTGAATTGGGGATACCTTTGCTGGCTCTGTTAGCCTGCTGGCCATCCTCGCCGAAACGCAGCAGCAAGCAGGCGACAGGGCAAGGGATCCCCGCCCTCACAGGGACGGGAAGGGCACACACAGCAAAGGAAGGAAAAACAGGATTACATCAGAAGAACAGCACGCCTCGAAGATGGGACCGGGACCTCAGGGACGGTGAACTCCCCCACGCACCGGCCGCC
>WHYT01015975.1:16048-38059 GCA_009806455.1 Tetrax tetrax
CCTTGGCGCCTGCGCGCAGGCGGTTCCTGGTGCGAGCGCGGCCCCAGCCCCGGCCCGGGGCGGCGATGGCGGCGGGGAAGTTCTGGTTGCAGGGCTTCGTGCTGGTGTGGGGCTGCGCCGGGATGGGGCTGGCGTATCTCACCGCCACGGTTGCGCCGGCGCAGGGTAAGGAGAGGCGGGGGGGACGCGGGGCAGCGCGTAGCCATTCCTTCCTTCCCTCCCGTCCCCGCGGAGGGGATCGCCGGTGGGTGCGGGCTGTGGGGCCTTCCCCGGGTGTTTCTCTCCGGAGGGCCGCGCTCGCCCCGGAGCGGGGCTGCGGAAGGGACGGGCGGAGGCCCCCGCTCGGCCCGGGGCCTGCAGGCGCCGAGCGCCGCCCGGAAGCGCCGCCCGGAGCGGTGGGGGAGCGCGGGGGTTTGGCTCGGTCCCCGTCCACCGCCTCGGAGCGGGATGGGCCCGTGTGGTGGGAGAGGGCAATCGCCTGCGTGGTCTCTGATGGTGAGGAAATGTGGCTTTAGTGGATCGAGAGCAGCCCTGAGGAGAAGGACCTGAGGGTGTTGGTTGATGAGAAGCTCGACGTGAGCCGGCAATGTGTGCTTACAGTTCAGAAAGCCAACCGGATCCTAGACCGCTTCAAAAGAAGTGTGGCCAGGAGGTCGAGGGAGGTGATTTTTGCCCCTTTATTCCACCCTGGTGAGACCCCACCTGGAGTAGTGCATCCAGCTCTGGAGTCCCCAACATAAGAAGGACTTGGACCAATTGGAGAAAGTCCAGGGGAGGGCCACGAAGATGATCAGAGGGCTGGAGCACCTTTCCTGTGAGGACAGGCTGAGAGAGTTGGGGCTGTTCAGCCTGGAGAAGAGGAGGCTCCGGGGAGACCTGAGAGCGGTCTGCTAGTACCTCAAGGGGGCCTACAGGAAAGATGGGGACAGGCTGTTCAGTAGGGCCTGTTGTGATAGGACAAGGGGTAATGGGTTTAAATTAGAGGGAGGTAGATTTAGATTAGATATTAGGAAGAAATTTTTTACACTGAGGATTGTAGAGCACTGGGACAGGTTGCCCAGAGAGGTGGTGGATGCCCCATCCCTGGAAACATTCAAGGCCAGGTTGGACGGGGCTCTGAGCAACCTGATTTGGTTGGAGATGTCCCTGCTTCTTGCAGGGGGGTTGGACTAGATGGCCTTTAAAGGTCCCTTCCAACCCAAACTATCCTATGATTCTATGAAAGGAGAAGCTGACAGAGATGCACTTGCTGTTCTCTTTGTTCTCTTGGAATCACTTATCTTGTAGCTGCTTCTGGAAAACCAGGTGGTGAAGCTCATCCTCAAATTTGGTTGCCATTTAGCAGGTATGAGCAGGAAGATGCACAGCAGAATAGTCTGCTTTAAGTTAGGCTATCTGAAGTGGACCTTGACTTGTGTTTTTAGAGTTCAACTTTGTCTTTTACGGAAGGGTTTATACTTGAGAAGGAAGTATCCAACTTTGAGATAACTAACTTGAAGTAGAAGAGAAAGGCAGCTGTCAGTGTTCCACAACTGTTGGAGAGGGAGGAACAGAAGTTAAACCTGCTAATACCTCAAGTTAATTGGTTTCTTTATAGTAGTTCTGAGAAAAGTAAATGAAATCAGAGTTGGGTTGGAGCCAAAAATCGAGTTGAATTGGTAGTAGAGTTGCTTATGGATCCTCTAGGAAATAAGTTTTCATATATTGTTGTTCTTTATGTGAATTTAGGAATTTGTTTGTGATGCAAAGTTGGTTGTTGATATGGAGAAGGATCATGATATTGTACAGAATTATATGGGTGACCTCTAAGGAATAAATATTAGAAATAGGTTAAAGTGAAAAATAAAAGATGGATTGTTATGCTATATGAGTAGTATTATTTTAATCTTAAATCAAAACAGTTGGAAAAGAAGTGGGGAGGTGGACTATCAGATGCATATCAGTTACTAAAGTGATACTCTTGTGAAGAGAGAGAAGTAGTATGGTAGTTCTGCAAGCCTCTAGGACCTTGTATGCTATCCTGTTAAATACTCTGGCAGTTCAGCACCTGCATTCAACAGGGTTGGACTGGTGCAAAGCAGGGCTGCAAAGGGTGTATTGTTTCCTGTTTCAGAAAATACCTAGAAGAGAATGACTTTAATTGCTGGAGCAGGAGGAAGGTTGAGGGGGGAATAAGAGTACTTGGAGAAAGTATTTTTATACCAGTAGGGGGGAACAACTGTTAAGCTGAAGAACAGTATTGCCCTGAGAACAAATTAAAATAAGCTAGCTATGAATAAGTTTAATATAGGTGTTGAAAGGTTTCTCGTTATCTGAGCAGTTGCACTGTTGTGTGGGAAGTTTTAGTGGAATTAGAGCTCCTTTCCTCACTGATTTTAACATTGTATAACAGTCATCAGTCCTTGGTGTATGCTGGTAGAGAGCCCCGTCTACCTAAATGGAAAAAAAAAATCCCTGCCTATGCTGCCTTCATGCACAAATACATATTGGGAGGAGGAGAGGGGAGAGCTGTTCTTAAACAAAATAGAGTTTTATTGTCAGTGCTATTCTGTTTTACTTGTATTTTGTGGAGAAATAGCTTTTGTTCTATATTTGTGCATTGTTACCCTGGTCCATGAGTATGTCTCCTAGAAAGTGAGGTCATACAGATAACTAGTGTACAGTTAACTCGGTACAATTCCTGTATGCATGGGCAACATCCTAATTGTTAAGAAAAAAAAAGTGCATAAAAAGCAATAGCTTTTCCTTATCTAGTGGGAATATAATCTTCATACAGCTGCAGTTCACTCTGTACAGGCTGTTGCACTAAACTACTTCAGTAAAAATTACACTACTCATTACTTATCAAAGTAGTGTTTCCACTGCTTGGTAAACTAGGCTTGGTATGTGAAAATGACTTCTCGTTTTATTACACATTAGGTGATTAATGCTGATGTTATATGCCAATATAGAAGGAATGATTATGCTTGATAAATACGGTTTAAAATACAATGTGAGTTAATGTTGGTAGTGGTGCTTTGGCTTATATTTATTTTTTTTTTTCCCTGATGAAGATAATGCAGTAGTCCCTTAACATATTAGATAGAGACTGTCAACTTGATATCTGTTTGAAGGGGGTGGGGGGAAAGTCAAAGCTGCTTTTGTTTAAGATGTTGGTAGACATAATATTTTAGCAAGCTGGATTGGAGGGATTGTTTAGATTTTTCTTCTTTTCCAGTTTGAGAGGTGTTTTGTTCTATCTTCTGCTCTTGTGGAGAACACCATAACTGGTGGGAAATCTGTATCTTTGTAAGTTATGTGGCCCAGAGAAATATATAAAGCAGAGTGGGGAAAAAAAATATATTTTTTCAATCACTCATAGTAATGTTAAACTTTGTAATAGCGGTACATAAAGATGGTTTGATTTTTGAAATACATGTTGTGATGATATATTTTGAAATATTTTTAATTGACTTTTTATGCTGTTCTTTAGAATAAACATAAATAATAAAGTCTAATTATTTTATAATTTAAGCCGCTGTCTTTTGGTTATTTGCCAGTATAGGTTATCTGCTATAATATGTCAGCAGGAAGGCAATTGAAGATAAACAGTATGAAAAGCTTGTGAGCTTACCTCCTTTAATAAGAATCTGAGGAACATTACATTTCTGCACTTTGCTGTAGATGGTTCAGTTACTGAAAATGTCACTTAAACCACATTTTTAGAAATCCTCGGTGTCCTTGCATGTTTCTGACAGTACCTTGCTAATGAACGTTCAGAAAGCTGGTTTGTTTAGGTGTGTTAAACCTTGAATTGAAAATGTAATGAAGTATTTTTGTAGTAAGCATGGTGGTACTCCATGTGGAGTAATGCCATTTGAAAATTTTTTAGTCTAAACTGAGAATTATTTCTGAATATGCTTTTCATGTTTGTTTTTGTTTTTGTTTTTTTTTCCTTTAATTGGTATATGAGCCTTACACTTAAGCTGTTTATCAGTTAATTTTTACCGGTAACAATCTTAATTGGTACCAGGTAAGCTAGTAAGTGGTTTTTCTATATGTATATATTAACTGAAGTTAATATAGAATACATTTAATATTAAGAATTAGTACCGGAAAGGTATAATACTGAATTATGAAAAGAAAATATTGAAATATGTACTTGTCTCAAAACATGTCAATAACTTAGCTCAAATTGATAACTGCTTGTGACTAACGTGGTTATTCATTAAAAGCAGAATTGGATTCCTGATTTGGAGACATTTTTCCCTTGTATTTATGATACATGTGGAAATAATAAAATTTAGTTTCATTAAATAGTATGAAAAATGACCACAGGAACTACAATTATTAGAAGAAGAATCCAGATTCAGACTAGGAGAGGAGACTCCCCCTCATCTGTCAAGTAGTTCATCTAGGTCAAGACTATGGCACGTACATGGTTCTGTGGGCAACAAATTCTATGTTGTGCATAAAAAAGACCAGTCTGAAGATTATAAGCATGCAGTACTTCTAAGTGAAAGTTGTAGGCTTTGGCTGGAATCCTCTGGGAATGTGAACACCAATAAATATTTTCTCTTTTGGGGGATAGAAGATATTTTCTTTTAAATCCAGAGAAAACATGAATTAAGTCCTTCAGTGTCATTTGGCATTTCAAACTTCTATTAGTCCTGTTGACCTCTTAAAAAATAACTTTGTGTCCTATGTTTGGAAATATTTAAATTGTTATTTACAATCATGTTATTTGGAGAGCTTTATCTTTGAAAAACTTTTTTCCACCAGTAAAAGGTTAATACCTATGGAAGGGGGACCAACTCTAGGCAAGGGTCAACTTTTGCTAAGCTTCCAAAGCTGCTAAACTAGGAATGTTCTCTAAATTGAAGTGTAAACATGTTAGAACTTTAGCAGAGATACAGGGAGACTCTTGGCTTGTATGTCCCATGTTGTCCTTGGAGAAAGCAAATTGAAATTAAAGGTAAGCTTGAATTGGCTTCCCTGATTATGTCAGAGACCAAATTTAAATGGTTTGTATCTTTGCTACAGTTCTCCCGGAATGGAATTATTGAGCTTTCATTACTTCAGTCAAAATAAAGAATAAAGAAAAGGTTAAATGTTATGTTAAATGCTTGACATTACTGAGTAAAAATAAATATATTATTTGTGTGTGTGTTTTTTTTTTTCCTAGCATGTTCAGAGTTTTCCCAGAAGTCCTGTGAAGAATGTCTAAAAAATGTTTCGGTAAGATTTTTAACCTCCCTTCTGATTGATGAGAATTTGGTGGTTGGTTTTTTTTTGTTGTTTGTTTTCACTTAATATCAAAACAAATTGTTAGGGTTTATTTGGCTATTTGGGTTTTTTGTTTTGTTTCTAATGGCAAATCTAGTCAAACTATCAATAATAAGAGGAGGTCAAGACCAGTCAGTTCTAGTATCTCTTATTAGTTAAATGTTAAAGTCAACAGAAGTGCTGCTTCCCCTCTCTTGCGCTTGATGCCAGTGTGCTCTCACTTTGTCAAGGTTGCTCCATGGTTTGATCACTCAGGGTATTTCTCTGCTTTGTCTGGACAGGACAGATCTCGGAGAATCCAGGCTTCCAGTTTCAGTGTGTGGTCAGTGCTTTCATAGCATGACTGAGCAAGTTGATGTTGCTGCTGGTTTAGATGCATTTTGCAAGCAGCATTTAGTTACATTTCCATCTTATAAAAGGGTTAATAAACTGAATCTTACATGGTTACAATACCTTGCACTTCCTGTGTGTTGAATAGGAGAACAGGTAAATAAATGTACATAAACTAGAAATGCTTTTCTCTGGAGATGCCCCAAGCAATGCGTTTACCTGAGGCAGACTGGATCAGTGCTTTGTAGATTCAGACAGGTCAGCCTCTCCACAACTTGTCAGACTGTAAGTTCTTAAGACTACCAGGCTAGGTAAGTGTTCTGGTCGCAAAGTGTTTAGATTTCCAATGAGATTGCCATAAGGCAGACATTTAAAAACGATAGAATTTGTTTATCTGTCCTCTACTGAAAACCTTTTTAGCTCCATAAGGGTTGTGGTAAGTATGCAAGAGGTGTCTGTCCCTGCAGAGCAGAAGAAACTTCCGTATTTAAAGTGAGAGATTGTCTCAAATTCTAACTTCAGATGTCACTGAAAATAAATATTTCAGAAGTCGTTAAGTTACATAAGTTATTGCAGAACTTTTTCACTAGGGAAAATTGAGAAATATCTGAACTTACCCGTTTTATGTTTTATGCTTGTCTCGTGCATCTTTGGCCTTTTTAATGAAAAAACATTAATTGCCTTGTATTGATGTGGTTATTGTGTGTTGTCAGACATGTATTTGCTGTTGTAAGCATGATACTGTGTAAAGAACTCTTAATCTTCAAAAGTATAAAGTAAGAAATGGAAAATATGGGTCATTAAAGATCAAATATTCAGCACTACCACTGGTGTGACTGTCACTTCAAATAAGTGCTGCCGCAAGTACATGAGCACAACTTTTACTAACCTGAGAGCTGTGTGTTCACCTTGTGAGAGAAATAAATCCTTTAGCTGTGTGTGTATGCTGAAGATACTGAAAATAATGCATCTATAACTCTGTTAGTATCTGTCAAACCAGTGATAGTGTCCAGAACTGTTTTGATGACAGAATGATGGATGACTCAGGGCAACTGCTTCAACAGCATCAGTGTTAACCTTGAACAAAGGAGTTTAGACTGGATTCAGACAATTCACACACACATTAAAAAAAAAAAAAAAAAAAAAAAGAGAGGCTACAGAATAAAGCCATTACCATTTGTGTGAGCAGTACAAGAGCAAAGGATTGCTGAAATTACTTTGTGTAATTGCTTCTGCAGAAAATAAAATCAAGTTTTCATATTGGTGATAATATAGATAGCAGCAGCAGATAAAAATTAAAATTAGCCGTTTAGTGAATAGATAAAAACAATTCCAAACAAACCATGAATGTAGTAATTTAGTTGAGTTAAGTAGAACTATAATTCAAAATGCTCAAATTTTGTTTATCATAATTATAATTGAGTTGGTCTTCTGGGTTGATCTTTAGAGTTGATAAAAACACGAGAAAACAGGTTTTCATCAATAACTTCTGAGTGGTAATTTTGTAGATACACTGTTGCATTTTTGTCTCTTCCTCACTATATGTTACATCTAAAAATAACACAATAAGGGGCTTGATTACAGGTGTTGAATCCTGAAACTATTTATTTACTTGAAATAAGCATTTACTGCTATGAGTAGAAGACTCATATTAATGTATGTATTAAAATTTGTTGTTTAAGTCAGCGTGTAAGACAAAATATGTAATGCAAGCACTAGTTAGATAGGACTACATTTTAAAATCTGTGTGCACATGTTCCTCAGCATTCTGAAGAATTTTCCATAATCTCATTTTTAACTTCTAAGCAATCTACCAACATGATTTTCTCCTCACCTATTTGTTTTTACTATTCTCATCCTTGTCCTAATAATAAATATATGGAATCTAAGTTCTTGTGGAAAATGGATTTTAAGCAAGCTAGAAGGAGCTCACAACTATAGGAAGTAATATAGTCAATTTAGTCAGTTTTGTTAAAGAAATATGGGTGTACTTACATGTATCTGGTTATAAAGAAAAAAGCATTCACTTTGTAGTTACTATCTTATCTCTTTTAATACTGAGATTATATCCTTAAAATGAGTGTGGACTGAATTAATGATGTTGCACTTCGTTATCCATGTGAGGCTCTACTAAAATAAAGTCAGCAATATCCATCAGTGTGAACGTGGTTCCTAGCATACTCTGCAAAAGATATATGATTTACCTCTAAAATAAAATCTTTTCAGTCTTCATTCTTAGGTTTTGTAGATAAAGATCAAAGTTAAGGAAACGTTTGACCTGGGAGTGTTTAGGTTTTTTCTTTTTTCTAACTTAATTTTGACAATTAGCTCAATTTTTAGCGTTGGGAATGAGTCAGTTTAAATATTTTTCTCTTATTTCAGCCTCTGCACCAATCAGTAGCTGTATCAGGTATTGTCTTTTTGGCTACATGTGTTTTTAATAGTTGCATGCAGTTGTCTCCATCGGAGCAATACATCTGACCTTTCTGTGCTCCTGCTTGTTGCCAACAGTATCGAGTCATTCAGGTTAGAAGAGACCTCGTGAGTCCTCCAGTCCAGTCTCCTACTCAAAACAGAGTCAGCATTACATTCAGACAAGTTTAACAATGACTGTTAGTCTCCCCTCGTTAGTCATTGTTTTTGAACTGTTAATTCTTGTTAAATAATTACTCGAAGAAAAATAAGCATATTCTCATCTAACATCCTTGGTTAAAATTAAAACTTAGGATGGCAGGTTTTTTTATAAAGATTATTCTTCTGTCTTAATTATTTTTGTTGGTGTATCTTTAGGGATACATTTGACTTGTACAGTCTGACAACTAAAAAATATGAATACATTTTTCTTGTCTCTTCCTCTCTTTTCAAGAGAGCAAACTCTACTACAAATGGTTTTCTTTGTATTTAAGGTTTTCTAACCCTTTAGAACAAGATACAGACTTTGTGCAATTGAGGATGTATGACAGATGTTCTTGATAGTACTGTTAGATAAAGCATAGTTCTTGGATGAGGTCTTGCTAGAATGGATCCTAAAAAACCCTGTTCTGTCAAGGATTCCTTTTACTGTCATCCAAAACTTCTTTACTGGTTGAGTGGTGTGGTAAAGGAATTTTGAATGAGTATTTTAATAGATGAAAACCAAAACTTAAGCTTGATGCTTGGTGGTGACATAAAAAGAAGAAATGTTGAGCTGGTGTTGCAACTATAAACCTTGACAAATACATATAAGAAATTTTAAATTAAAAAAAAAAACCAGATACCTAAGTATGCATAATTAAGGTACCCACTGTACTTTGCAACAGAGATTGGATAAGGCTGTGTCTTTTAACTACCTTGCAGCAAAACCTTCTGTAGAATTGTAAGGGTTCTTTGTTTTTTCTTTTCTGTTGGTAGTCAAATATAGGACTGAAGTAAGATTTTAAGTGTATTTGTATTCCTCAGAGATACCAGGTGTGTTTAAAATTTTGCACAGTTGGATTTCTGGCTTTGTATTTCTTTTTAATTTCAGTAATTCTAAACCCAAAGACATTTTATCCTGAGTATACGGAGTACTTCAACATGTTCCCAAATATTTTCAGACTAGTGTAAATATTTACCTTTATTACTCGTAAGTACAAAACATACTTAATCACAATTCAATTTTGGCTTACTTAAGAATTGTAGCAGGACTTCTCTAGGTTTTATACTACAAAGCACTTTCGATATATCCATACAGTACTGTAAGTGCTTAAGAATACTGTCTGTGGAGAGGAGTGCTAAATTGTAAGTTGTTTTTGAAGATCAATAATTTGGGTTTTTTTGTTTCTTTTGTACAGTGCCTTTGGTGTTACACCAACAACACTTGTATTGATTACCCTGTAAGAAGCATTCTTCCACCGTCTTCATTATGTTCACTCTCAAATGCTCGATGGGGAGTTTGCTGGAGTAGGTACTAATTTTACTTTTGCTGTAGAGAATTATTTGAGTATGACTAGATCAAAGCAAGACTACTGCTTACAGCTGTTTCCTGATAATTTATTTGGAGGGGGGAGGAGAGGAGGAGGCAGTGGTTATGACTTGGATCCATGTTCCCTAATCTTCTGGACTTACAAAACAGTCATAGTTAAGTGCTCTTTGTGAACAGCCAATGACAATTATGTTGATCTAGTGGCTTTAAAATGTTTACTATGTAGTGAAGTTCTGTTGGTGCTAAAGCCCTCACTGGGAACAAGTGATACTGGAATGTTCTGAGTATTTAATGTATGTAGTCAGGATGCACTTGTTTCTTAAACCAAAATTCTGAGGTACAAAGAAATAAGTTAATTCCCTGTTGACAAAGGGTGACTGTTCTTACCTTATTAAATTTCTTAAAATACAGCAAAAGCAGTGATTTGCAAAGCAGTGGTTACTGGTATCTACTAATACAAAGGGTGTTCTTGACAAGTTTACTTCCTGTGTAGAAATGGCTTCTCGCTTGGATGCCATTTGTGTTTCTAGATTGAGTGCAGCTTAAACAGAGAATGTAGCACATTCTCAGCAAAAAAAAAGAAGGTAAAAGTGGAAGAAAAACTAAAACAACAACAAAAAACTCCAGATATGCATTTCCTTAATAGATTTTTTACAAATTATACATAGCAACATGCTATGAGGATGTATAGTTGTACTGAGACTGTCCCCTTTGGGCACAGCAGGAAAACTAATTACCTTGTGAGCATGGCGGTGTCTTTCCTTTTTTGCAAATAAAATGGAGATGAGTGTGGCTCAGTGTTGCTGCAAATGAAGGTGAATGTTGCTGCTTTCAAAAAGTCAGAAACAAATGACTTGCTTCCAGTTACAATTTTTTATGGAATAAGACAGGTTGACAGATTATTAAGCAGTAGTGAAGAAAAAAGAACAATATAGAAGCAGCATAATGTGAAGTAGCTTAATTGTATTGTTTTCCATGAAAAAGCAAATGAAATAGTGGAGACGGGAATGTAGACTGAAAACTGTCAATCTGTTTTCTGTACTTCATTAATAGGTTAAAATCATATTTTTTGCTTCTGTTAAATGACATTTTTAAATAGTATACTTCAGTTTTAATTTCCATTTAGTTTATTTTAGGTTTTGTTTTTACTTCACTGAATGACGTATCTCATTACTTGTAACTTGTAGGGGAGTAACAGAATAAGAAATATGGTATGGTGAAATATGTTAATCAAAATTTGTGTTCAGGGTTTACTTGTATGTTGTAGCTAGAAACTGTGTATCAATCTGTATTATAAACTCTACCCAGCAAATTCTAACACATAAGCAAAAGTATTTGCTGGGATCTAATCTTTGGTAAGATCTATGAAGGATGTACCTTGGCCAGCTGTGAGTTGGTGAGATCTGTAGAAAAGTAACAGCCTCTCTGGCTTGTCCTTGTGATCAGAGAGGATAGAACCTCTGAACTTCTCTTGATAAATTTGACTGTCTTATCACTGTACCCTGAAGCAGTAAAAGTGTGTGTGCAGCTACTTTGTATACTGCAGCAGCATGAAGCTGCTGAGTCTGGCAGAGTTCAGAGTGGTTTGTGTGGGAGAAAGGAGGAGAGAGAGCTTCCCTTCCTCCCCCCCTTATGCTTTGAAATAGACTGTGGGGTGTATGTGGGGAGTTTTTATTATCTCTGTTGTTACAACTTCCCTGAATTAAATAATTTTGTCCTGTGTTACATCCTTTAAAGAACGTATCAAAGTTGTGTCTCGTAGCTTTGCTTATATCATCCCTGTTTGCTTTCTTTTTGGGCCTCACTCTTTTCCAGGGCTTGAGGTTTCTGATTCTTTTCTTATGAATGCAGTCCTGTCCTTGTTTAGACCAGCTACAGTTGTTACAGTGTATGCTGTTAAAATAATACTCCCCTCCCTTTTGTTAATCGCTCTTTTGACATACAAGGTGACTTAGGAAGTTTTATGGAGAGTTTTATATTGGCTTCTTAAAAATCCTCTGATGTTATCATCTTTCTTCATTATGCTCTTTCTCCAACTGCTGTATGTAATGTGTGTACACTGATGCTGCATCTCTGACTTTTTTTGCTCATGCTGTACATTGGCTAAGATCATGATTGGGGGGACACAGCTGTGGAATCACACCAGTAGATGTATATCATATAAAGTACTACAGGATGACTTTTAATAATTTGGTATATGTAAAGAGCTATTTTACGTGATGCCTGTTCATTTTAGATCATGCATAGTAGCAAAACTCTGATGTGATATGCTGAGTTTTACCTGGTGGTTGTGCAGAACTGTGTATTAGATTATTTTTTTATTCATACAGAGGTAAAATTCTTGGGAATAATTACCAGAAATACAAATGTTAATGCTGGAGTCTAACAAGTTGAATATATTTATATTTTTCAGTAAACTTTGAGGCTTTAATTATTGCCATAGCTGTAGTAGCTGGACTCATTCTGGTGTCCATAGCAGTCTGTTGCTGTTACTGCTGTTACTGCAGAAGGCGTTCCAGGAGGTAAATACATATATTTGTTTCATTTACTAACTTTGGGTGTTAGTCTTCTCTCTCTACCTACAATTTTTACTTTCCAATATATTAAATCTTTTAATTTGGAAGCAATCTTGGTCACTTTCTTTTATTTAAGACACAACCAAAAAAAGATTGTCGTAGTTTAGCCCTGATCTGGACCAGACTATGCAGTCTCTCTCTCACTCCCCCCACCCTCCGAGAGAATAGGGAGAGATAATTTCAGAAAAGAGAGATAATTTAAGAAAAAACGACTCGAGCTTTGAGACAAGGACAGGGAGAAATCCTTACTGTCATGGGCAAAACCAGACTCGACTTGGGGAAAACTATTCATTTATTACTACAACTAGCAGAATAATGAGACAGAGAAACAAGAAAACCTCCTCCACCCCTCCCACTTCCCGAGCTTAACATTATCTACCTTCCCCCCGAGCAGCACAGGGGGGAAGAGGGAATGGGGGTCGCGGTCAGTCCATCATGCGTTGTTTTACGCCGCTGCTTCACAGTTGGGGGAAGAACTCCTCACATCTCTCCCCTGCTCCAGTGTAGGGTCCCACCCATACGCCACAGTCCTTCATTAAACTGCTCCGGCGTAGGTTCTCTCTTCCACGGAGTGCAGTCTCTCCAGAACGGCTGTCCCAGCGGGCCCTCCATGGGTCAGAGCCACATTCAGGCATCCACCTCCCCCGGTGCGGGGTCTTTCACGGGCTCCAAGCTCCAAGTGGATCTCTGCTCCTCCATGGACCTCCATGGGCTGCAGGGGGACAACCTGCTCCACCATGGTCATCACCACAGGCTGCAGGGGAATCTTGGCCAGGAGCCACATTACTCCTCCCCCTCCTTCACTGACCTTGGTGTTTGCAGCTGTTTCTCTCACAAGAAAAGTTCATTCTTCACAACGGGCTGGCAGAAGCCTCAAAAAGCCTCTCAGGATCTCTTCACGTTATTCGCAGAGGTGAGGGGTGGAATGTTGTGGTTTTGCTTAGTGAGGGGGGCCTAAGGTGGCAGCTTCTGTAGGAAACTGCTAGAAGTTGCTCCCCTTTGTTCAGTGGACTTGACCGGGTCTAGGGCGGACCCACTGCTGGCCAAGGCTGAGCTGATTGGGAGCAGAATGTCCCGTGATAGCGCCTCTGCGATAACGTATTTAAGAAGGGGAAAACAGAAAAAAAAGAGAAGAGAAGATGTGACAAAGCTGATCAAGGGCAGAGGCCCAGAGGGGGAGGCGCAGGCCTCCGGGGCCTTGCAGGCCTCACCCTCTGGCCCCTCGCCAGGCGGCCGACTGGGCCCAACTCAGCCCAGCCTGGCTGCAAGAGGTGGAGAGGAGAGGAGATGGGATGAATAACGTGAAGAGATCCTGAGAGGCTTTTTGAGGCTTCTGCCAGCCCGTTGTGAAGAATGAACTTTTCTTGTGAGAGAAACAGCTGCAAACACCAAGGTCAGTGAAGGAGGGGGAGGAGTAATGTGGCTCCTGGCCAAGATTCCCCTGCAGCCTGTGGTGACGAGCATGGTGGAGCAGGTTGTCCCCCTGCAGCCCATGGAGGTCCGCGGAGGAGCAGAGATCCACTTGGAGCTTGGAGCCCGTGAAAGACCCCGCACCGGGGGAGGTGGATGCCTTAAGCTTGGGAAGTGGGAGGGGTGGAGGAGGTTTTTCTTGTTTTTCTGTCTCATTATCCTGCTAGTTGTAGTAATAAATGAATAGTTTTTCCCCAAGTCGAGTCTGTTTTTGCCCGTGACGGTAAGGATTTCTCCCTGTCCTTATCTCAAAGCTCGAGTTGTTTTTTCTTAAATTGTCTCTCTTTTCTGAAATTATCTCTCCCTATTCTCTCGGAGGGTGGGGGGAGTGAGAGAGAGACTGCGTAGTCTGGTCTGGATCAGGGCTGAACTACGACAAAGATGTTAAGTGACAGGCAGGAAATGGTGCTGGAATGACCCTGAAGCTATGTTATTAGTGGTAGCATCACAGATATGTTATTTAAGTAACTTATTGCTTTACACTTTGACATTTTGCACTTCCTTATTAAGATTGGACATGAAATATTTCAATGGCCAAATAAATACTTGCTTCTTGTTGATAGCAGAACAAATTTCTTTCAAGGCAAGCTCATGGTACAGCCAGAAGGGGCCAAGTGGGTAACACGTAACTGAGTAACAGTGTCCTACAGCACTTGAGTTTGCTCTGGTATGTACTGGAGACAGTATCTAAGTGATTAGCTGTCTTTGCCAGTTCGACAAAATATTCTAAATGTAAGATGATCCTTTTTACTCTTAAGATGCCGAGAGTGACTTATTTTCAAGTGAAGTAATACTGCAAAAATTAAATGTTCTTTAGATCTTGGAGGACTTATAAAACCTTTTTTTTTCTACTGGCTTACTCTTCTAATTGGCTAATATTCTTCAAAGGGAGGAAGCAGTTGGTGAGCAGCTAAAATAGGTAAGTCAGTGCTGCAACATGAAGCGATCAGTGGTTATTCCTTAATGAAACATTGGGAAGGCCTTGTTTATTGGGACAGCATAATATGCTTCCTTGTGTCGCTAAAGTTTTAGAGCTCAGCCTTTTGGGCAGTGTAGTTTAAGCAATCTCTGTTCCTGTTGTCCTTCAGTACTTCTCATGTGAGCAAAATGTGGACCTTATTTATTGTTGTGAAATAATTTCTAGTCTATTTCAGCTACCTGTAATTCATTGTTCTTGTTTGAGGATTTTTTGTTTTTTCCCAAAGAACTTATGGAGCTGTACAGTGTTTAGTGCTGACCTTCAAGTCAGAGAAATATGGCATATCTATGGCTTTCAGAAAAGGAAAGCATAATTGTAAATAACACGTCATTCCCTTTTCTTTTCCCTGAGGAAGATGCATGTGCCTTAGATTGCTCTACCAAATCTGTCCTAGTGTGAAAACTGAGGAGTCTTTAGCCCTACACTGATAAGCCCTGAAGATGTATAGAACTGTTTCAGATTTTATGGAAGATCTGCCAGCTTCCTCTGCAGAAGAACTGAGTAGGCTGCTCTGGCTGACATGACAACAAATAAAGCTAGATTCCTGTGAAAGAGATTGGTACCAGACTTCAGTTTTAGTAGCTAATTCATCAATCAGTACTGTAACATCTAATTCTGAAAATAGAGGGTTAGTTGAGAGTCGTCTTATGCCAAGACTCCAAAGGTGTCAAGCTTAATCTTCTGACACTTAGAGGATTTAAAGGTCTTGTCAAAGTGGGGTCCGGCTTATTTCAGGAAGATTCGGAATGTATTATTATACCGAAGCCTGATACATTACTGACTTTAAACTCACTGATTCTCAGCAGGAATTCTTTTGCTCTCTACTTCCTGAGTTTTGGGGACTCCTTTTCCAGAAAAGAAACCCAACTTTTTTCTTAAAAAACAAATTGGAAGAGGGAAAACTTGTAGAAATGTAGTATTAGATCTGTTTTATTGACTTGTTAGATGTATTCTCTCAGATCTCGGGTGTAACCTTGTTTTGCAGAAGTGTCAGTGTTCCTTCTGGGAGTTTTCAAGCTGTGGGGTTTCAGTGTTTAAGAAGCCAGCACTTATTTTTTCCCTGAACACAGAGAATGCTTAGGTGTATTAATCCTCACGTCAGTGATGTAGCTGGCTTACTTGAGTCCATCCTCACCACAGGAATCCTAGGACAATTGGTACATTGTTTCAGTTCATTGTTTTTATCCTGGTTTTGGATTTTGAGTTTGGTTCCATGTACTTGAGGTGTAACTATTCATGAAAATATACTAAATAGACTTTCTGGAACTTCTTCAGTTTAACAACTCCTTTTTAAATTTTTTTGTAATTTTAGACTTTCTAAATTTTGAAGAAAAACTAAATTCCTTCAAAGTGTCTAGAGATCAGATGATACTTAATTTTCATTATAGGGAGGAAATATTTTCTGAATTCTATACCAGCGTTTTATTGATTTTTTTTTTTTTTTTTTTTTTTTTTTTTTTTTTTTTTTTTTTTTTTAATATTTTTTTATTTGATTTGTTTTTTGCAACATCAGTATTAAGTGAGACTGGCATAGCTATAAGACACTGAAGTATCTAATAAAGTAGTTTTACAGAAGGATGCCCAAGAACGGGAGCTTCTAGTCTTCCTGGCCATACTAATATGGGGAATTGATTAGTTTTACAAGAGTCTAACATATATTTCTAATAAAGGTGATCAGTGTTTCTTACTGCTAAACTCCCCCAAGACTTTTCTGACTCTTTATGTGGAAGTAAAAAAGTAGGAACTAGAAAACTAGTATGTGAAACATTACATGGATTCTGAATTATTGAGTAGTGTTTAGCTAAGATATTCAAAGATGTGCATGGACTGATTGAGCAGATGGAAAAATTGAGTTCAAATTTCCAGTTCCAGTATCTGAATTTTAGATGTTAAAGCATATGACATGCTATAATTAACCACTGGATGTCACTCTTGCTTAACTTGTATGTTGATTGCTGCAGATGAGTGTATCCATGTCTCCATTAGCAGGTGTGTAAATATTAATATCAAACATCTTCAGGTAGTGCATTCAGTTTTGAAAAATAATTAGCACCTGCAAAAGCCTGGCAGATGTCCATTCACCAGTCCTGAAGAATTGTCATTAATTCTGTCAGAAAAAATCCCAAGACAAATAAATATTGTTTGGCACTTGCTTTAGAGTTCTACCATTCTTATATGGTCTGTCTAATGGCTAAAAAGCTGAGCTTTCTCCAAGGCAGGTCACAAAGCTTAAGTGCATGCGTTCAGTAGAGCGTATCTGCCCACGCACAGCTCAAGTGCACTGTGGAGGTTCAGCATTTCCCAGAATCATACGGTTGATGTACTCAGGTAAATAGTTGTTCACTCCATAACAGGGAAGGCAGCTGCAGAGACAGTTCATGCAGACTGCTTTCCTAGAGGGCAGCTTGAGATTGGATAGTGATGGCTGTTGGAAAAAATAAATTGTTCTGGCATCAAAGACTTATGAACCATCAATCTTCTTCCAGGGGGTAATAAGGGACTTTACTGTGCCTGTATGTGTGCAGTACGCTTACTGTAAAATGGGATGTGACATGGGGAAAAGGGCAAGTAGGAGTCCTGGTTCTGGAACAGTCTGCAACCTGTTCCTGAGAGGCTTTAAGTGTCCTCTGGAGCCTGAAGGGCACACTGCTACAGTGAATGAAGCATTTGGGTGTTATAAAATGTGAAAGGGTAATTCTACAAATTTGTCAATTATACTTATTCAGCAATGAAATTTTACATAGCTGTAAAGAAATATCTCAGGTCAGACTTTCAGATCATTTCTGAAAATAAGTCAAATGACTAAACACTGATTGCCTAGCACTGAAGTTCTTTTTTTCCTATTATGCTTTCCTTCCCTCCTTATTTTTCTAGTAGACCAGATGAAGAAGAAGAACGACTAGCTAGAAAGAGAGAGGAACGAAGACTACAGTCTCTTCAGAGGTAAGTCTTTACAACTTGATATATAGCTCCATGGTGATACAGGGGTATTCTGCCCTTCTGAGGAATACATAGAGTACTAAACAAAAAGGTGTTAGGCAGTTAGGCGTGACAATATCAGATTTTTACAAAATGAGGCTTATTGTGAGATTTGTGAACCTGATTAGGAGCCTGTATTTCCATAAGTGAATAGGGAGCGAACAGGTGGGCTGTGAATTGAGGCAAAACCCACTTTTTAAATTCATTTGGTAACTGGTTCTTTTTTAAAATCTGACTAGGAAAACTAGACAAGATGATAGTGAGATACCTATTAGAAATTTTGCTCAGGAAATTGACAACTTAAATCTCATTTTAAACTCAATCCCACTTTTCCATCCTTTCTGTTAAAGCTGTATACAGAGTAGAAAACTGCAAGAGTCAGCAGTGATACAGTGCTGCTTAGTGAGAACAGCATTCCTTCAGATGTAAGTTTTTATAGTTTAGTTCTTCAGTGCCTCTTCCTGATTTTTACATTAGTTTTTAGATAAATAGTTTTTATAGGTAGATCATGATACCTGGTACAAGCCAGATATACCTTTTGAATCATACTTCCTTTCATGGTCTTTGTTTTGGCAATTCACAGTGGATTAGCTTCAGCAAGACAAGAGGGGAGTCCTAACCAAACTGATGCTAGCTATCAGGTGTGGGTTTGAATCCCCACAGACTGACAAGGAAATTGATCCCAGGTTTGCCACTTCCTGATGATGTTCTCTAAGTACTTGGCTGCCAAGTAACAGATCAGCAAGGCTGTGAAGGTGCTGGCTGTTCTCTCCTGAACTCAGATTAATTGTTATTATGAGCAGGGACTGCAGGGAGCAAGGTGAGACCCCTTGGGGAGCTTTTGCATGAAGACATTAAATTTCTCTGTTACAAATGTGCGTAAGAAGACAAGGTAGGTAGGCAAATACGCTTGATTTGCTCAAACATGTAGGTTTCTAACTGGGCACAAAAGTGGGAGCCAGTAAGGTTCTCTTACAGATGAACCTACTTTCACTCATGTCTCTGCCAGGAGCTGGGAGAATTGCTTGTCTCTAACTCCATGCAAGTCTTCTCTGGTTCTGAACTCCCAGCTTATATAAGCAATCACACAACTGTTTGATCTGAATCTGACAATGACTATGGATCTGAAGCAGACACTACTATTAGGAAGCAGAATAGATTGTGTTGTAATGGGTTAAATCAATGTGTCCTTTAGCCTTGTACAAAATTCCTAAACTTGTTGGCAATAGGAAGAATTGGAGTAGAATACAACAAGGACATTTAACAAGAAAGAATTCTTTAGTGCTTGACTTAGAGCAAATCTTGAACAGTTAGTTTTGGTTTGATTTTTTTTTTTTTTTTTTTTTTTTTTTTTTTTTTTTTTTTTTTTTTAAAGATATTACATACTGGCAGTGTAATATATCTATTTCAGTTTTCTACTAGCTGTGTCATACAGTTCAGTAGCTTTTAAACTTACTAAATTGTCTTTGTTCTGCAGAGATTTTATTTTTAACAGCATAGACCTAGTGTGGTAGTGATGTATATTCTGCATTTGCACTTGTTTAGGGAAATACAAGCTTAGAAGTAACTTTCTGCACAAGGAAGATGAGAATTAGATGTCTCCTAGTGTAGTTGAGCTAAAATTACTGTTTTGAAAATGTCTATTTTCAAGTGTAATGGTACCACTAATTTAACCCTTTAGATTGTGTGTAAAGACGTTCTACTCCTGATGTAACTGAGCTGCTGATGGAAAGAACATTCTTACTTTTCTTTTATGCCCAAGGCACAACATTCCTTAGCTCTCTGCTATGCCAAATTTGTTTTGCAGAAAGCTATTCACATTTTTGTGGGATTTCTGAGGCTTTTTATTCTGAGTGAGTTCAGTGAACAGTCTCAGCGTGTATCCATAACATTGCTGGGATCTGCAGGATGCAAGGACAGCATGAATCCAGGGATTAGAGAAAAGCAAAGAAAGCATTTATTTGGGAATAGAGTAGGAAGCAGCACTTCCCCTTTCATCATTGCAAGGTAGTGTCAAACTTTATCCGACAAGAGAATGGATGCAAATTTGTCTTCATAAACATCTTAATTTGTGAGCTGAAAGTGTCATACTTGAATGTGCACAGAAGGGTAAGAAATAGGTGGCCAGTTCAGGAAGTATGCTCACACGTAGTTGTACTGCACAGTTTCTCAGATAAGTGATGTTGAAGACTTGCAATGGATCAGAAAAAGAATTTTTCCACCTGCTAATCCACTTCTAACTAATCACAGCACAATAGACAGTGCTACTGTGAAGGTGACGTTTCTCCTCTAATGCTTTTGTTCCCTTCTAAAGGGAAGGGATCCTGTGAGGCATATCAACCTTGTTGTATGTCAAAACCATATGCCTTGTGGTAAAATGTACATCTTTAATATTATGCTATGTTGCTTGGGTAAATCAATGCTTAATTATGTTTATTACAAAGTAAAGGCAGGGATATAGGGGATGATTGTGTACCATAACCTTTTCCCTGTGATTTGTGTATTGATTTGAAATTCTTGGTACAGTTTATCTGTAGGAAGTCTGATACTTCTGGAGTGTAGGGTTTACTCTGCACACACAGAGCAACTGGTGTTGCACCAGGCAATTAGCAATACAGAGCTAAGATGGCTCCATTCCTGAGTGAAGCCTAGGAACAAGGATTGTTGGGAGCAGACTGCTCTGCCAGAATGGTTGCTGCAGCCTTCTTTCCTAGCTTGTCTCAGGAGTGTATCTGTGAAACAAATACACATTTGTTTTTTTTCTTCTATGGGATACAACTACTTAATGTAAAGCTGTTCAGATCACTTGGTAATGGCAGGAGAACGGGACTGGTCTGAGCTTCATTCCATGGTTCCATTAGTGAGTGGTAAAAACAAAGTAAGGAGGCCCAAGTTGCATAGTGTGTGATTAATGCAAGCTTCAAGAAGAAAATTGCAGCACTTGGCATCTTTTGGCTTCTCAGGCACACAGTAAATGTCTACTTTGTAAGTTCAAAATTTGTGTCAAAATTCAGTTTATCATGGATACTTAGGAAGTGTCTTTTTGGAGTACCTAAATGGCTGTTAGAACGAAGAGTAAGGGTAATGGCCCTCTACATGTCTTCAAAAGGAAGAAACTAGCTGTCACTTCACTGACAAGGCTGAAAATCACTGGTGAAATGCAGAGTTAGCACTTACATTGGGAGGGCAGGGGGAGGAAACCTGGAGTTCAGATTTTGACTAAAAATACTGAAAGAAAACAGGTGTCTTATTACATAACTTCAATCCTTTATTTGCCTTCGTGTCATCTCTAACATGAAAAATAATTTTTAAACATAGCATCCAAATAGTGAGTCTTTTTTGGTACACTCATTCACAGCTGCAAATACATGGTACATTTATGTTAGATTTATGTAATTTATAAACTATGATCTATATGTTAGAAGCTGATAAACCAATGCACAGCAATGAGATCTTGAATGAGAAACTGCCAAGTATAATTTGGTAGTGTAACGGTAAGTGAGAACAAGGAGGGGGCAGGGAAAAAGGATTGCAGTTCACTTGCACAGAACTGAGTATAGAAAATTATAATGTGAATTGTTAGTATTAGGAAAAACTTTCTCAGCTTCCAGTAGTGAGGATGAGGACAGGCTGAGAGAACTGGAGCTGTTCAGCCTGGAGAAGAGGCTTCAGGGAGACCTTATAGCAGCCTTCCAGTACCTAAAGGGGGCTTATAGGAAAGATGGGGAGAAACTCTTCAGCAGGGCCTGTTGTCACAGGACGAGGGGTAATGGTTTTAAAGTAGAGGGAGGTAGATTCAGACTGGATATAAGGAAAAAATTTTTTTACGCTGAGAGTGGTGGAACACTGGAACAGGTTGCTCAGAGCAGCTGTGGATGCCCCATCCCTGGAAACATTCAAGGCCAGGTTGGACAGGGCTCTGAGCAACCTGATCTGGTTGGAGATGTCCCTGCTCCTTGCAGGGGGGTTGGACTAGATGGCCTTTAAAGGTCTCTTCCAACCCAAATCATTTTATGATTCTGAGAGAAAAATTAGCATACGGAAGATGGAGTAATAGCAGTAGTGTTAAGAAACAGAACCAACTCGGAAGACTGTAGAGTGACTTCAGTTGATCATGCTGTAAGATGTGAAGATGATGTCCAGTAAGTCACCTCTGGGTGGCTGATTCAGTGACGGCTTATTCAGAGTTGTTTGTGTCTTCTCAGTTGATACATACCTAAGCCTGATTTACTGTACAGGGATTTAGTCATGGGTGATAGATAAAATCATGGCTGCCTGTCAAAGTCCAAACGTTTCACAAATATTAATGCTTTTACCCTTCAAACTTAAACAATGTAAGAATTTTAGATGTGTGGTGGTTTTTGTTTTGAATAACCTAGGGAGGTATTCTAAAGTGTTTCTAGGTTTAAGGCCTACAGACTCTTTTTTTTTTTTTTTTTTTTTTTTTTTTTTCCCCCCCCCCCCATACC
>WHYT01015975.1:46136-65573 GCA_009806455.1 Tetrax tetrax
ACACAGCAGACATAACTGTTACTGGTATGGATGAGAAAATACACCAGGCACATTATTATATACTAGCACAGTGTGAGAACTGGATGGAGTTTTTCCACTCTAGGAAAAATCTTCAAGAGTGTAATGTCTAGGGGTTGAGAGAGGGGAGGTGTTTGTCTTTGAATAATTCAGCTCAGTCATGGAAATGGTAGTATGTACTTTGCATCTATCACTGATGTGAAAAAGAAATTACTTCAGTTAGTAAAACTGAAAAAAGGTAATTCTTGGGGGGAAAAAAGTTATGTCTAATCAGCCTGTGTAAGCACTTTCTTTAAGCTTAATGTATCACTAACAAAAAGTTGCCAAGATTTTGCAGTTTACCAGGGTTGACCTTGGTCAGCAGCTAAGCATCACCCAGCTGCTTGCTTACTCCCTCCCTACAGTGGGATAGGAGGAGAATGGGAACAGCAGAATCAACAAAACTTGAGTTGAGATAAAGACACTTTAAGTGAAGAGAAGGAGAGCAGAGGGAGCAAGTCCTGCAAAGGCAGTCACCACCACCCAGCAGTAGACCTCTGCCCATCCTCTCCTCAGTTTGGAGGCTGAGGAGATGACGTATGGACTGGACTATTCCTTTTGGTCAGTTCTGGCCTGCTGTTCCAACTGTGTCGCCTCAGAGCTTCTTGCCAACCCTAGCCTACTTGTTGGAGCAGGCGGGGGGGGGGGATGAAACTGTGACGCTGTGCAAGTAATGCTCAGCAAAAGCCAAAGCACTGATGTGTTATCAGCACTGTTGTAGCCATAAATCCAAAGCAAAACATCATATGACCTGCTATGAAGACAATTACCTACATCCCAGTACAATAAGAAAGCAGTATTTTTTAAACTTTTTGTTGTTATTTTGATATTTCTATAATGTGATTTATTTCCTGTCTGTCTTTTCATAGAGGTGTTTGAGCATTTTTACTAGCTTACCAGTATGATGCAGCGAGCAAAGAGCTTTTCTTTCTCCCCCCAGTATAATGCAAACTTCCATATATTCTGTATGCTTTAAATAACCTCCTTTACTGTATATTATCCATTAAACAAATGTACATTATTGAAGATATTAATGTTATTTTTATCAATGTTCCTAAAATAAACACTTTAACATCTTTGGCTTGGTTTAATTCTGTTTTTCCATACAATTTTAAATTAACTTGATGTAAAAGAGGTGGCCAAGTATGAGATTGGGAGAAGGGAAAGGATGCATTTTTGCTTTCACTGTTTTTCTGACAGAATAATAAAATGTTAACAGCACATAGATGTGGTGGGAATTAAATCTTGCCAGTGAGTGATGAGGTGCCAAAGAACCTGCCTCTACTTAGGCTTTAGTAACAACCATCACCTATCACTGAATTTGGTACTGTGTTCACTTCCACTCTTTCACTGTTTTTACCTCTGTAAACAGCTTCCCTGTATACAATTTCTCAGGAATTTCTGTAAAAGTATGTTTCCCAGTACCTGAATCTGTATTGTAATTAGTGCTAATGGAATAACGGTCCAGTTTTCCTTTTTTCCTTAACTTATATTTAGGACTTTATTAGTAGGCACTGTGTTTAATTTCTGATGTTTCTTCATCTGTCAGCTATTGTCAAGTCTGAAGTATTACTCAGATGGCTGTCTTTGAAGAGTGATGGGCTGTGATTAGAGTAAGTTGATAGTGTGGAAATAAAACATGCTGATGGTTTTCCCTGGAGATAACTTTTGCAGAAATGATGGTCTGCCTGCTGTCTCGCGATCCAAGTAGTGACATTCCTGACTTAATAGAAAAGCATTTTTCTTCTGCACCTGCTACAGGATATGAAGGGCTGTCACGTGTTCTAGCAAAAGGGGGAAGGAGGGACAACCTTTCTTAAAATTTCAAAGGTGGTAAAGTACTGGGAAAACCAATGTATTTTGAGAATACAGAATGGGTGCTGCATTGCTGGAGAATAGTTCTGCTACACTTAAAGAGAAGGTTGAGTGAAGGCCCTGTAATCTTACACACCATGTTAGCTTGGCAGGCCTAAGGCACAGTTGTGCGCATCAAAAGGCAACAACTCTGCTCAATATCTTAACCAGACTTGGATAAGCCTTATCTTCATAGTGTGGGCTATAATTTATACAAAATGTCAAGCTGGACATCCAATACTGTATAATTTTGCTTACACAGTTAAAGACAAAACTATTAATTTAATGAGACTATTGTGGGCAGCAGCCTTACAGCTTAACAGAAAATGCAAAAATCCCCAAACAATCCCTGGACTTTCCAGATTACTTAACCTTTTTGCTGTGTTCACTGGAGCAATTAATTGGATGGAAATATCCCTGTTTCAATATATTAATGGCAGCCTTCTTTGCTTTCCTGTATGTCATTATTTCTTACTTTTACAGAAATACTGGATTTGGCTTATCAGTAGGAAGGTTGCTAGTCTGTATTTCAGTGTAGCCACAAGTAATTGGGAAAACAGCTGTAGAAAGAGGTAACATGGTATCTTAGGTTCTCAGGTGCGTGAACAAAGGCATTTATCACTTTCAGTATGAGCTTCCCCTCCTCCACACTTTTTCAACAAAAAAGAGAGAAGGAATGCAACATATAAACAAAATGAAAGTAGGGAAACAGCATAACCTTTGCCTGAGAGCCATATTGTCTCTGCTAGTCATCTGTTTTTCTCAGACTTCCCTTTCATTCACATTCTGTTCTGTTTCCTCTGTCTACACTTATTATTTTGGTGGGTTTTGCTTGTTAATTTTAGTAGTGAAGGTATTACTATCTGAAATGAAGAGCAATCTCAGGAATGGAAAAGTTAAAATGTGCATTTTTCATTGTTTTCATCATCTATCCTTTCAAAAAATCAGTGTGTCAAGCTCCAGTTTCTTATTACATGTGCTGCGGAGGGGCTCTGAGCTGCATGCCAGTCTCTTGCAACCCTAGGATCCCATCAACTGAACTGCTGAATGTTTTTAGTTGGTCCAGAAAGAGAGAATCAGCTAGCACGCTCTTCTGCCCCTTCTTCTGAGTGTCAGGGCCTAAACAGGACAGAGTGAAGAGGAAAAAAGACCCTTTGAGAGGAAATGGTGGGGAGATGATCATAGCGGGAGTGGGGAAGTGAACAGTGTGGGGAGACGGTGACGTTGGCAGCAACGACACATGGCTGTGCCCCCAATCCCTGCCCATGTCTGGAGGGAAAGCATTTCAGAACAAAATTCTTTGTTCCACTCTGACTCTTCGTTGCTGCTTTAAGCCACGGTGAAGGCTGGGCAATGTGCAAGCAGTGAATGAACCAAACCACCCATGAATGGGAAAAGTTGTTGAAGGAAGGCAAAAGGGAATTGATATTGGGGAAACAATAGAGCAGTGGTCAAAAAAAAAGGTGTTTTCTTTTGCATTCCTTTGATGAGACTTGCTTTTGTATTTTGTTCTGTCCTGTAATCTTAAATAGAAATCAAAATATGCAGCTACACGATATTGCTATATCAAATATTCCCAGGCTGATTCACTTGCTGTATCAATAACCAGGCTTACTGCTTATAGGAAGACTGGCTGAAAACCACAAACTTTCCTGACCTGTCTTAGTTTACAGAGAAACCAGTGGTGTCTCAGGTGAGCTTCCACAGAGCAGGAAGGGCAGAAGGTAAGGCGAGACCTAGAGAAAACTGCCAGTGGATTTCAGCAGCTTAACAAATTTATCAGTCTTCTGACTGAACGTCTCAACCATCAGTATGTATTATTAATCAAATGGAGTGACTTTTCTCTTGCTGATATAGCAGCTGCTTCTAAACAAGAAAAAGTAATAGAGGGCAGAGTTTTTGAGCTGTCACTTTGAGTCAAGTCCTTGCATGGCAGATAAATGGGTAATAAGAGTAAGCAAAGTCACTTTGAGAACCATGTAAACTTGAATCTGTTTGTGTATTAACATGATGAAGTAAGATGCAGGATGAAGATAAAAGTTATTTGCAGTCAGTCCAGAGACATGGGTTTTTAATTTTTTTTAACTTTGACCTTGAGTCCAATCTGTGCAAGGAGCTGTCAAGTAGCAGCACAGCAAAAAGGATTAGGAAATGTTTAATTACCACAAGTTGAGGTGGATTTTCATAGCACTGTTTCTGTCACAGTTCCTGAGCTAACTACATCTCTGACCTGCATCTCAAGGGCAACCTTTCTTACACCCCTGCTTGTCACCTGGCTTGAAATACAGGTGCTTGGTGTTCTCAGACCAGCCCCAGTTACTTATTTCCCATGCATCAATTCAGGAATCACACACACGCATCACTCTTGCCCTCAAGGAGAGTCCTTCAAGCTCACCTTACTTCTTTTCATTACTTCTTTCTCTGTTGTATGAACCTGGCACTTCTTATAACCAGATGACTTCTTAAGTCCTCAGCCCTGGCAAACCACAGTTCGCAGCTTTTCAAGGTGGTAATCTCCAAGGTGTCAATTTTGTCTATTGTATGGCAGAAGCACCAGTTTTCTTTAATGCTGCTGTCTTCTTCCTGTATGTTCTCGAAGTTCCACTAATCTAGATCCCTAGGGGGTGAATTCAGATCAGTTAAGCACTGAGCAAACAAGATGAGTATGGAAAAGAGTCGGCATGGCACTCACAAAGGGGAATCCTGCCTCCCTGGGTTCTAGGAGGGCATCGGTGAGCACACAGGTAAATCCATCTAGTGAATATGACACAGCTGGATTCTTGAAAAGTCTTTGACAATATTGCACACCACAGGTTACTGAAGGACCAAATTTGTCTGAAAGCTTGTTAAAAGACAGAGAGCAAACCGCTCTTCAGAAGGGAGATGAGTGAGCTGTAGGGTGTCCCAAGGGTAGGTGCTAGGACTTACCTTAGTCAGCATTGTGGTGACCTAGAGAAGGGGGTGTGCAGTGAGATCTCCAGATCTGCTGACAATAATGCAGGACCAGTTGTGACAATGTCTGTGGCAATACCTCACAAAACTGAGTAGGTGGGAGGGGAGCCTCAGTGTAGAAAAATGTGATGTACTGCAGCTGAGGAAAATGCTATGCCTATGTGACGGTGAACTTGGAACCAGCATCTGCAGCTCAGGAGAAAGATCTGAGAGTCATCGCTGACGATTTGCTGAAATCATATGGCAACCAAAAAACCTAACAAAATACTGAGTATCAGGAAGGGGATGAAGGGGTGTTGGTTTGTTGCTACATGAAACCTTTTGCTTTATGAAGAGCCTAAAGGGCTGGAGCTCTTCAAACTCGAGGGAGAGAGACTGAGAAGAGAGAGATGAGTGAAGCTGACAGAAATCAAGGCGGTGGGTAAGGTGAGCGCAGAACTGTAATCCCACATTACCAGCACTAAGACACACAATGAAACTGGTAGGAGATCAGTCTGAATAGATAAACTGCTTCTGGAGCTATCTGCTGCGGGGCTATGGAAACAGACAGTGTCTGAAGGTTCAAAAATGACTTATAAAAACTCCTGGACAGCTAGTTGTCCTTAGTGAAAGAGCTACTAAAAGGACTTTGCAGACTCTATGGCATCGTTAATAAAATTGTGAATCAGGGACAGTACGAGAGGAACGGACTGCAGAGTTTGCATTTTCTCCCTAAAGAGCAATTCCTCTTGCCGCTGACTTCCAATTAATTTTCTTTACAAGCACTGAGTAGCTTATTTTTAAAAGCATGTTTTGTGGCAGAGCTGGCATTGTTGCAACAGAGCAGTGAAGGGCTTTGATGCTTTATTTGAACAGCACATGGCCAGAGCCAGCAGGACAAAGGCTTCCCTCTGCCTCAGCTCATTTTTGGGACACGGGTTGCTGGTACAGCTATGCTTCTGTCATTGCAGTTACAAAGCAAGAGGAAGCATGTGGGCATCTGCAGGGCACCATTTTGTCATGGTTGTGTTTCTGGGCAAGCTGGTGGAGGGGCAGCTCACTTGTGCCTCCACACAGGCGCAATACCATGTGCAGAGCAGGCTCCTGACAGAGCTTGTGATCTGGAAAAATATTTCTGTCCTTCAGTACCCACCAGTGGAGATCAGGTGCTGTGGATTAGGAGGGACAACTTCTTTCTGAGTTTTAGAATTCACGGTCTCAGTTATGTCACTCAGCTTTCCCTCCAGGACGATCGTCTGTCTGATGGAGTTTTTGCAAAGATCCAAGTGTTAACATGGCAGTGTCACCCTCCTGAATGTCCCCAGGCAAGTGGAATACTGGCCAAAGGGACTTTTGATCTGACCCAGGAGAGAATTTACTGTATTTTCAAGGCTGCTTCCCGTTCCTCTTGTCTGAAGCCATTTGTGTAAGAGTTGCGGATGATCCCTTCCGCTGTGCAGACAACCAGAGCTAATCTTAGCCTACGCGTGTCAGAATAACACGAACTGGTGAGAAACTCTTCAGAGAGCCGCAGTCAGTGCCTGCCATCAGGGAGCATTCTGCAGAACACAGAAGACTTCATAATCTTCTGTAACGTCTACTTTTTTCCCTGCATCATCTTTCCCTGTTTGTCACTTATTGCATCTATTTATTTGCTTGCTTAAGAGATGTGGAGCCCTTCCTGCTGCTGCAAGGACCTCTTATTTCCCAGTTATTCTGACAGATCTTAAGAAATCTTTCCTGTCAGAATGTACTGTGATGTCTTCACAGCTTTTACTTTTTAAGACATAAGTAATCCTTTCAGTTGTGCTGAACTTGAATTTTCTGCCATGTATGTTCAAGAATTTAATCTCTGTTTATACATATGCCACTAAATTCTACAAGCTGTGGCCTTCCATCTCTTCTGCTTTTCCGTGGTGTTTCACAGCTGAATGTCTCAGAGATGAGAGACTTTTAAGACTAAACCATATTTACATGGTCTCATGCATATTTCTGCACTCTTGTCATATATATAACATGGCGTGCAGCTTGCCCCATGATATGCAACCTACTTTTTCCTCCCCCTCTACATTGTTTATGGGCTTAAGGTTCACAGCAGTCTATCTAGGCTGTGCGAATTCTATGAATTTGTTTGATTTCATCAACTGATTTTATGAGCAGTTGGTGAGAAAGAGGCAGCGAGGTGTGCAGAAATCCAGTTCAGAGCCACCTAGAGTAAAGAGTGACTAGGTTTGATGTCCAGTAAGCTCTGCCTCTAGTTCGTGTCTCTAAAGCACACAGCAAGGCTGAGGCATTGCTTTTAAATTACTGGGAGTCAGCACTGGTCCTATGTGCACTGCTGGTTTGACATTCGAGGTCTTGTCTTTGTGGAAGGCTAAAAAATAAAGAGTGTGTGACCAGAAGGCTCAGCAGTGAGGCCAACTGCAGAGGCCATGCTGGAGACCACTGAGCTCATAGGAGTGGAGCTGATGGAGACCAAGGCCAGAAGAGCTGATGTGTGCAAGGAGCTCTCTGGGCACGGTGGCAAAGGAGCCCAGCAGACACTGTAATCAAAACAAATACCTCACTGTTTTCAGAGATTTCAGTTTTGCTTTGCACTTTTCTCTTTATTTATTAATAACATTGGAAGCACTTTTGGAAATCTCCTATCAGGACTAATTTCATACTTCTTAATGTGCTGTTACACATATGGTAATGGGAGCTTTATACCTGAATAACACAGAAGAAAAACATTTAGGAAGATTTTTTTTTTTTAAAAGAGACTCAACATCTATCCTGGGTTACTAAAGTCACGACTAACTGAATGTTCTGATTAGCTACTGCTTCTGCTGAAACACACACTTCATTTCAGCTCTGCCCTCAAAATTAAGTTGATTCACAGCAGAGCAAAACTTGGTGTAGGTTGATACGGTGAATTTGTATAAGTGGGATCAGCTAAACTACAACTTCTCAGGGGGAAATACATCCTGCACAGACAAATTATGCTGAGGTAGTCAGGATCCAATCTCATTTCCAATTTTCCTGCTATCAGAATTGGTTTGTAACTGCCATTCCCATCTGTGAGGCAATTTTTTTTTTTTTAAATGTCATGTTTGTAAAATCAAATGGATCAACATAGAAATATCTGCATAAGGCAGAACCCCTCAGCCCTGATCACTGTTGTCTTTATTAAATGTCCATGTTCTAGGAATAGCAGAAGCACCAGCTTCATAAGACTGTAACACGCTTGACATTGACAAAATATGTTAATAAATTGTCCCCTACAGCTTATTATGCATATGTATGGATGGGCATCTATGTCATTTTAAGAGGATGATTAGGGCTCAAACTTTGGGCTATGAAACTGAGAAAGGAGCGTATTCAAGGCTGTCCTGGTGCCGAGATAATCCTCTCACCAAATGTAGAGTACAATGGTTAGCCCAAGCTGCCCAGGCTGATGATAGTTCCAAACTGGCAATAAAATGGTTGGATGCAGAAAATCCTCTAGCACAAGGATTTTTTTTTGCCTCTCAAAAATAGAAATAAGACTAGGGGATGGTATAAAATCCCATTTCTAGAGAAATTTGGAGAACTCTCTTTTCCATGGGTTAATTTTTGACCAGCTGCGCTTTGTTCAGGGGCTTTGCTCAGGGCTGCAGCGCACGGTGCCAGCCATGCCTAATTCTTAACTCTGGATTTCATCCCTCCGTGTGCGTGTGTAAAAATGTTTTACTGTCCTTTTAGCTCATTTCTTTTTACATAACTTGCAATAGTGCCAGTTACTCACACTGTATTTCTATAAGTGGCATGAAACCCCTTATCACCCAATTACAATGTGTAATGATATTGTAAAAGTCCCTATTAAACTGAGCAAAGGAATATGTTAAAAAGCTTTTAATAGTAGAAGAAGGAGGATAGATACATGAGGTTTATTACATGCAGATAACATGGTACTTCCTAAATTGAACTTCAAAGGACTATGCCCAGTTTATTAATGTAATTACTTATAAAAAAAATCAGAATATAATGAATAAATTAGAAATGTTATCTATACAGTATGTTATCAGTCTAGTTCTCAGACTGGAATTAAAAAGAACACAAAGAATTACAAGAATTTAGGCAATCTATTATTTTCATGTTCACATGGCATTTAAAATACTTCTAGATCCTTTGTTAAAGTGTATTATAAATCAGATTTAGATAAAAGAAGATAGAAATCTCTTTGCTTTCACTTGGAGGAATATACAAAGTCAGTAATGTTCTCAGTCATAAAGATTTTTCTTTCAAAAGAAAACATTTTTTAAGTTTGGAAAACATGAATATATAAACTCTGCAAATATACATAAATATATCAGTCAGAGAAGGTATTTAATGCCCCCAGGCTAGACGTGATCAAATCTGGTGAACCTATGAGTCCTATGATAGCCTTGGATCCTGAATATGATGAAATTGTTCTACAATGTTGGTTCTAATAATTGTATTGGTTATTACTATTCTTAAATGAGTATCACAAGGGAAATGTCATTTGAAGGAGTACAGAATTGGATTAGGATGTGAAGCAAAAAAAAAGAGCCATAAACCTATGTCTTTTATTAAAAATTTCCTTCCCGACATTCTTTTCAGTACACCAAATAGATTAAAAAGATTTTAATTTTTTCCCTTTTATCTCCTAGTTGCATCACCCAATGAATTCTTATTCTAAAATACGGATACATGACTTCAGCCAAAGCCAGACAAAAACATACTTAATAAAGGAGCATAGTGAAGCATCAAGCAGCATAACTTGGGAACTGGGACTTGCAGCTAGAAACAAAGTATTGAGTATCTTTTAAATTAATTTTGAACACAGTAAAGCAAGTCTTCTCTTCAGGTTATTCTCAGAAGATCTATGACACAAAACTGTGCTCATTTACTTAATATGAAAGCTGCTCAGCTAGGCCGAAGGCCAGATGCAGCCTGAGCTGTTTGTCATTACTGGGACCAATGTTCCTGTTGACATCAAACCCAGACCATGAATCACAACAGCTGAATTCTCTGTTTGAAAAGACAGATGATCTTTGGACAACACTACACCACTGGAAGCCCTGCTAGGTCACTGGCTATCAATTTCAAAGACCAACCTCTAATCCTCAGTGTAAAAGGTGGAAAAAAAAATAGTAATGCTGTGGAATCATCCTGTTTCTAGTAAACAATTTAAAAATCACGTTTAGATACCACCACCCAAAAGTGAACTTGGTTAAATGAGAGAAAATGTCCATCCCTGTACAACACCTGGAGCTGCAGAATCCAATGAACTCTCCAAGAGCAGCAGGAGGTCTGCGTGGCTGCTGTGCCTTGGAGCACACTGGAGAAGGGTCTGGCTTGTAGTGATGGTTAGGCACTACAATGCTGCTGGTTTGAGAGTCCAAAACGATCAACAATCCAGAGTGAGCCAGCACCAGGAGTATCTCTGTTGTGCAGTAAGTAAATAGCGAGAAGTTACCAGAGAGGTATACATCACTGCTGAGGAGTTATTTTCTTCACTCTGATGCAGCTGGCTGTTTACAGCTGAGGATATCTTCCTGTTCCTTGAAGAACCATGTCCTTCACCTCCTAACCTGCTTTACCCTAAAGAATGTCCAAAATATACTCCCTCCTCTTCTGCTTGGTAGTCTTTTTGCTCTGCTGTTGCTCTAGTAGTAAGGAGCTTTTTGTGAGAACGTGGGTTATTCTAATTTACTGGCATTCCATGTTTCCTCTTCTGGTTCTCACTAGCAATTAAGAAATAGTGTGTTCATTCTTTCATACAGTACAAGTTTCTTCTACGGCAAAGTAGCTATCTATGAATGGTGAAAAGGTGGGTCTAAGGCAATAGAGATTTTGTTTCATTTAATTGGGGTGGAGGAATGAGGGCTTAGTGTCACCTCCTTTGGGATGCTTGGAGTATGGCATGCAATTATGAGAGCCTTGTTTTGTGAACTCGGGAAGCAGGAATTCTCAGGGGCTTTCCTTAGGACTGTATAACCCACAAGCTTTTTTTTTCTGAAAGACATTTTTCTTACCAGGTACTCTGTCAAGTGAAGATTTCACCAGAAGAAATTATCCTGCAGCGAATCTGTCTTGCGAATTGCTCCTCAGGGACCTTTTTCCCTGGGTATACACACTTATTTTTATTGTGTATCACTTTTTATAAATCTTAGAGATACATCCATTCTGTATGATTGCAACTGCAAGCGGAATTTCAGAAATATTGTAAATACTTTAGCAAGTAAGTAAGGGATAACTTACTTTCTAAACTCTCGCTACATTAAACTAAATCACACTGAAAGTCCTGCCCACTTTATAGGTGTCTCCTTATAAAGCAGAAACATAAAATACAAATTCTGGAAAATTCTATACAAAGTAAATTAAGTCCTAGCTTGCGACTGGTGATTTTTTCTTATATAAACTCAGAAATAAAATTAGAAATTAGTACTGAATCACCTACTTATTTTTGTCAATCAGATAAAGAGTTTAGAGACTTCATTTCAAGCTTGAGATTAGCTGACATGAATGCATACTAGGCCTGAAATCTGTGGGTTTTAAATTTCATCTTTAAATTCTCAATAAGATAATCAGAAGTTATAAACTTTGAATAAAGTTAGTTGCAATATTGCATGTGTGGGTCAATTCATTACTGATACAGACAGACGTGTCTTGTAATAATCCATGTTTACATACAGACCAACAACAATAATTAATTTGATAGGTCAGCAAGGTACTAGGACCTCTTAGTATTAAATTCTGAAGCTGCTGTGCAATTCTGGCTGGCAGCTTTGCAGGGATGACTCATAGGTCTTCCTTTCTCTGCCAGACTGACTTCCTTCTGCTCAGATCTCGACCTGCTTCTCCATTAACTCCTCTTGCACATCCAGCCTAATGGTCCCAGTCCACTGCCTTCCTCTCCAGGTCATCTTTTCACACACCCCTCTCTGACTTGCCTCCTTGCCTCCAGCTCTGGTACCTCAGAAATGCGTGTTTTGAACAGACTGCTTGGCCCTTTGAGATCACTCCCTCCACGCAGCATATCTCCACAATATTTGTTCATGATCCTCTCCTTTCATCACCTACGGAGAGCTGTATGTTTTAAGAGGTTCTTCCAAGAGGCAGTGGGATCCCAGCAGGGACCGTTGCTGTGCAGTACTGGTCAGCCAGTGTGCAGGCAACGGACAAAATGGACTCCGGATAGCACAGGCTACCGGGAGTGAAACGGACTAAGATGCCATTAAATCTAATGCAGATACTCTCTGCTGTGACTTGTTTCTTGCTAGTTTGCATGAAAGACACTTCATTAAAATAACTTGTGTTGTCACCTGGCTCATAGGTCGGCCACCTCGAGTTTTCACAGCACTACCCTCACAAGACTGTCACAACTGCTGTAATTAGTGTATATGCCTGGAGTCCATCACAAATTCAATACTGTAACCTGGGCTTTTCTCCTAATTTTGCAGGAGGTCTCACCTTTTCGCATTTACTCCACATATTATTTAAAAAAATACTGAGGGAATTGTCACATCTTATTTTCACAAAGGTCCAGGCTCTTTAAATCTGGCAGCTCCTTCTTGACTGGTGTGGCTTTTCCTCTTCCTCCGTGCAGCCAAAACCCTCTTAATCTCACTGGTTGGCTGCCACAAGCTCCTACTCTTCAGTTTTGACAAAGGTTCTTATCCTGCTTCCAAAACCTGTTTTATAGGTCATCTTTCCAGCTTATCATCCTGAGTATTTCTTTCCTGCGTTGTTTCCTTCTGCTGCTCTCCATCTTCTGCTGCACTAAACACCTCTGTCTTTTCTTACCTTATAAAACTCCTAATTACATAAATCCATGCATTTCTTAAGTTCTGCTGTGGCACCAAACCCTACCTCAAATTAGTATCGCCAGCTCCTCTTCAGTAAAATTTTCCATATAATGTCCTTATACTTTCTCCCTAACTCCTGGAAGCAGGGCTTTAAACAAGCACAAAGCCTCTCTTTTATATTCCTCAAAACCTCATCTTTCTTTGGAAATACACTCCAAACTGGCAAATTTGTTGTGCATTGTACCTCTGACTCATCTTGCAGATGATGGGTACTATCATTCTTCAACTATCACATCGACTGTGACAATCCTCCATTGGAAATTTTGACTGCAACGCTTTTGTGACCGAGACCTTATCTGCACTACCTGCATGGATATCACTTCTGTAAGGCCCCTTGTCACTATATAAGGCCCCTGAACAGCAACCAGAGCCGATACTGGTATTGCATTGTAAGAAAGACCTGGATTTGGAGAACTGGAGCACTGGTTTGTACTGACTCTAATAAGACCAAATATATTGCAAGCTAGTAGTGAAGGAGAGTACTCAACTGTGGTTTTGTGGTACTTAATTCTGTGCAGTGCTTCGTTACCACAGTGATAGGAACTAAATAAAACTAAGATGCAGTTTCCGAAACCTTCCCTCAGCAGAGAGTGGCACGTGGGCTGAACTGTTTTTAACTGGCTTAGGTGTTGATTTTGGGATAGAGCTAAGCGGAAAGAAGAAGCGACGTTTGAATACGTTCCTGAAGTTCATCTAGATTTTCATGTTAAGAGGGCAGATCTCCATGCAAAGCAACTTTGCATGTATAACCCTTGCAAATGTTTTGTATTACTTTTGAGGGAGACTTTCTCTCCCCACAGAGAGGTAACATTCCTAATACGCTCTGTGCTACAGACTCGAGCAGTCCAAAAAGGAACAGAGAGAGCCGAATAAATGGAGTCTATCCAATATGCTGCTTCTCTAACATGCTTCTCTAATATGACTGGTGTAAACAATAGTCATTGCAAATTACTAAACTAGATAAGAAATGGCAAAAAATCCAAAAGCAAACCAACAAAGAGTCAAAGAGATCTTAGAACTAAAATATGGTTACTATTTCAAGCTTGTTTTCATGAGATATTGGCATATGGGTTTATAATTTTACACATAGTGCTTAAATATTCACACCCAGAATCAACGGGGTTTGTGTGCCTATGTGTTTTCAAAATCATGGGTTACCTACAAGAGGACCCTTGCCCATGAGAAACTTTCCCTGGCTCTGTATGCTCAGTATCGTATTTTCAGTTGGTCTTTGTATGCATAGAGGCACAGACCTGTGAGTTGTACAAACAGTGACACAGTTCTGTTGATAGCGAAGGATTTTGCTGCAAAGAAAAGTTGTGATGTTACAGTAAACACCCTTCATTCAATACTTATGATAAAATGACATGATTCACACATGCTTTTTGAGTGCATCTAAATGGATCAGCCTCGGCCCTCCTGCTGTTTCATTTTGCATCATTTTCATCACGAGAGTATTTGTTGAACATTTCAGTGACTTCAGAACACTGGGATCTGATATCACAATGGTTGAGGCCATTACATTGTAAATCCTGTTTTCCCTTTTACTAGACTTTTATCACAATGCACAAGAAAATGAGCTCGTTAGAAGGTTTTTCCATTTATTTCCACAGGAACAATATTCAGCATCAATGCTATGTTGCTAGGTAGCCAGGTGATGTTAAACTGGAAGTATCTCAGCTCATAAATTCCTGCAAATCTAACGTACCTATACTTGCCCAGCAGAATCCCTGAGATTACACAATTTACTTGGCAGCATGCATTGTAAAGCTTTAGGTTTACAGTTGATACTTATGTTATTGTGTAAATCATTCATTAGTTTTTTCTTTCCACTCTCTCCTCAGGATGATTTCCCTCCATCTGTGTGTGCTGGGTCTAGCTAGGATGGAGTTAATTCTCTGCACAGCAGCTTGTATGGTGGTGTGCTTTAGACTTGTGACCAAAACAATGCTGATAACACGCTAATGCTTTAGCTATGGCTGGGCAGTGTTTGTACAGCATCAAAGCCGCCTCTGTTTCTCACGCTGACCAACCACTGAATAGATTGGGGGTGCACAAAGGTTGGGAGGGGGCACAACCAGACAGACGACCCAAACTATCCCAAGAGACATTCCATGCCACACTGTGGCATGCTCAGCAATACGACGGAGAGGAGCAGAGTTCCGGTAGATTAGCCATCTTCTGCTCAGGAACAGGCTGGGCATCACTCTGCCTGTGGGAGGTGGGGAGTGATTGCCTTTGCATCACTTGTTTATGGTTTTCTTTCTTCTTCCACTTCTCCTTTGCTTATAAAATTATCAACCCATGAGTTTTCTTGTGTTTGCTCTTCCTTTTCTCTTCTATTCTGGGGGTGGAGGATGCGAGCAAGCAGCTGTGCAGTGTTCAGCTGCCTACCAGGGTTAACCTACAACTCTGCGTCATGGCCAAACCAGAAAGAGCTCATACTTCCCTACTTCCCTAGAAATGAAAGTGTCCTCACGTGTGCCATGAGGAAGCTGCCTAACAGGGACAGGAACTACAAGCATCAAAGTTAAAGATGCTGCGTTCCACCCACAGCCATTTCACTCCTGATGTGATGGCATAAAGTAAGAAGGATGCAGAAAACAAGTGACCCCACATGTTAGTACATGAAATAAAGTGACCACGAGACAGTATTGGAGATGTAAAACCATGGAGTCACCTCTAACCAGCCACTGGCCATAAGGCAACAAGAAAATCATGCTCTTCTCATTGCGCCTTTGGAACCACGTGTGTGAGCCTTAACTCATCCCTTCCTACCCCATGGAGCTGGGTCTGGCAACAGCAGCCAGGCAGGAGAGGCAACACCTGAGCCTGTTTGCTCTCCATTCATCAGCAGGGACACATGGAATATCAACAGGAGAAATTTCCACAGGTTAATAAAAACTGGGATTTAATAACAATTACTAATAAGCCAATACACAATACGTCAGCTCTGAGAGCTTTTTGGGGGAACAAGTTATGATGGGGACGTAGAATACACAGGTACTATTCTGTTATTGCCGAAGTTTAATTTTTGTCACTAATGCATTTTGCTAGTAGAGCTTAAAGGTCATGTCCCTAAGGATACGGCACCATTTGTGTTAGCAGAGCCTGGCTTTCTCTTTGGATGACAGTCATCTTGGATTGAGTATTACTAGAGGACAAGTGAAAGTGAGATTGTGGGAGGAGGGAGAAGAGGAGGGGGGCGTTATGTGGCTTTACATCCATCTTCATCACCGGAGGGTCACGAAGGGATTGCTGTGTTAACAAGCAACACAGCTCCCAGCGCTCGGGTCCCAGATGCTGCAGCAGAGAGAAATCTTTTCAAGGTGAGCAGACTGGCCTAACGGAGAACGTCTCCAGCCAGGGAGATTTATGAAGATCTACTTTATACTGGCAGCAGGACTGTGCTCTGCCCGGAGGAGTTACGCTGACTATTTTGTCCCCTGAGAGAGCCTTGCTGCTCTCCTTGGGCAAGCCGCTTGAGGCGAGGGCTTACTCTGCCCACATAACACTCCACCTGAATGGCATTAACTACCTCTTCCACAAACACACACGGCTTGTTTATGTGCTCCTAAGGTTTCTGAAATTCAAACACTTGGCCCAGGAATGTAACTTAAGCACACTGACTTTCAAGAGTCCCTAAGGAGAAACGTTCAGGGGGGGACAAACACTGGGGTTTAGAGAGAGCTCAGACTACATAAAATGACTCTGTAAAATCAACAGCAAATGCCCTGAGATCTGCAAAGTGCACAGCTCTGCATTACACCCCGAGCCACCATCTGCACCACGCATCGCAGATTCATTTTTTGTCGTCTCATCTTACCCTGCAAGTAATGAATAGGGCAAGCGTGGCTGCTCCATCTGCAGCAAGGAGACCGCTGGCACACCCTGTGCTCCAGGCCCACGACCGCACTGCTTATAGCCTCAAACAATATGTTGTTTTACACAATAATGAACAAACTGCCAGCCCTGCTGTCTCCCCTCCTTCAGAAATAACAAACCCAACCCATACCCAGTGCGAAACATTTAAATGCTGAGGCTCGCTGGCTGGCACGATGCACGGAGGCAAATGTTTCCTGTTGTCCAACTTGCAAGTGATAGCTTGGCAAATATTTTTCCTGCACTTGATAATCCTTACATTTTCAGAGTGATTCAGCATGACTCAGTGTCAGTGGCAGACGTCAGGATTTGCAGTGAATTCTTACCAAAGCCAGGCAAGGAGATGCTGGGGTCATTGAGTAACTGCAAGCAGGTTTTTATTTAGAGTGTATCTTTGGGGAGCTGATGTCAGAAGGGATGCTGTAAATAAAGTGCCTGGCTTTGTATAATCCAGATGCCCCATTAAATGCAAGCAAGCTTTAAGGTGGTAGAGGCTTGTGGAAGAAGGCATCAAACAGTAATATCACTTAGCATTTTTTTCATGTTAATTTTTTAATGCCACAAATTGCAAGACTTAAACATAAAAACAGAGCCGAAAGCCTGCCCTACAAGGAAGCAAAACGTCATCATTAGAATAGCTGCTATCTCTGTGGTTTGCTAATTGCGCGTTTCTGCTTTAACGGTTTCCTGAGATGGGTGATGGAAACACAGAGAAGAAAAAAAAGAACCACCAGCTTATGAGCTCGATCAAAGCTACAAAAGTGATTCCACATTCCTGAATGCAATGAATTTTCAACACTAGTGCCCTTGGAAACAGAAGAGGCTTGGGTGGGGGAGAGAACAAAGGAGGACTTTAACAGGAATATTTCTGCCAAGTAAAGACCACCGAGGGAATAATAATACAAATCACAGCGTGCAGTTTGAGGATCTGTGCACAGCTTCAAGCTCATCTTTCCTCTGGTGGCGAAAGCCTGTGTAACATCTCTGTGGACTGAGGTTGTTCAGTTCTCAGAAGACAAGGCCTACGTTTCTCTCACTGGCACCACACTGATATCTAATTTAAGCAACATTTTCATTTATTTAAAAGACCTTGACATATTCTTGTAGATCAGTCCCAAGCAGATGCAAAGCCAGATGCTTGTCAAAAGTTCTAGATTGCCTGTGCTTCTGTCAAAGAAAGCTGAACCCACTGCAGTAGCCTGGCAGAAGCTTGTCCTCCACAACTGATAAAGTCATAGTTTACCCAGAAATAAGGGGAAAACTGGGAAAGTTGTTCCAAATTCACCAGGTGCTAGTGTCTAGGCTAATTCACTAGGTAAGACAGCATCTATCAGTTAAGCACAGCTAATTACAGGTTTCTCAGAAGCTCTCAGAAATGATATGCCTAACTGCTGAAAGCAAGCCGCAGACGAATTATAGCGGTGCTGGAACGAGCCTCAGCTGGGCAGCAGGGCTGCCCGGTGCGAACGGCATGCACGGAAACTGCAAAGGGCTCAAGTGCTAAACTCAGTTGTGGCTCCTGGACCAAAATATTTTATTTATGATGATGGCATTTTCCTCTCCATGTAGAGCAGGAATATTCACCAATATTAATGTCAGATTCAAACAAAGATGAAACTATCAACTATTATTAAGGACTTAAATGTCATTTTTTTGGAACTGACTGAATAAAATATCCTTAAGTGCTTGTGTCCTCACTCCTCTTCTCCTTCTAGTCCCTTTGTCTGTTTCTTCCTAATTTTTATTTCTCCTCTTTTTCCTCACATTGCTCTCTGCAACATTTCAGTTTCCACCCTTTCTCAATTTCCTTCCATAATATGACATAGGCAACGTTAAAAGTGCCATTTTAGCTCCTATTTCAAAGATGCCAACAGGGTCAACGGAATTCACATTTTCTGAAAGCCTTTTTATCGAACTGTCTGTAGATTCAGGGGTTGCACATAAGGACATTTTACCAGTGTTATTGTACTGCTATATAGCAAGACAATTCCCCATTATCTTGTATGCCACAAGAGGCACACGCATAAGCACATATTATAGTGGATTACAGTTAGACTTCCACCTTGAGATGCTGCACACTTGCTGCCCTTGCTGCATTGTAACAGAATCACAGAATCATAGAATAGGTTGGGTTGGAAGGGACCTTTAAAGGTCCAATCCCAGAGCTTAGAGTTACAGATGGCTTGAACCCAGCTCACCTGAACACCTATCTAAACAAATGTGCTTCTAAAATTGAGTTAACAACTCTTAGCTTGGACACCGTCTAATCCCAGTAAATTGTGTTAGCTAGCCTCATTAAAACCCAAGTTCATTTTAATGAGAAAACATGCATTAAAATACAATTTGAACCATGCAAACCTAGGATTTAAAACGTGTTACCTAACATGTATTGTCCTGGAAAAGTACCCACTTTGTATTTTGGACTTGACATGGCCATCCATCTTGACGGGTTAAACTGATTTATCTTTCAATAATGCTGGTTTAATTGAGTTAACAAGATCAAAAGCTCCCAACACTCATTAAGCGGCAGGCTAACGCACTTGAAGGCCTATTACCCGGCTGTGCTTTGAGATGGAAAAGGAGAGAAGCCCAAGTTTCAACCTGAAGGGCTGGGTGTGTACTCCAAGCCCTTTTCTGACCAGCCGGGTCCCCCATCCCATCCCACCACACCCCCACCCCGAAACTAGGCCGGGGGGCGCCTTCTTCCATTGCCCAACCAACTCAACTTGGTTGCAAGCCGTGCCGCCTTCTGATGCGGAGGGGACGCGATGACCTGGGCCGGCGGCCTTGGGGGGGCCGGCATCCCTCCGGAGGGACGCGGCGCCTTGGTTCCCCTGCGAAAGCCCACCACAAACGCCCC
>WHYT01015975.1:65593-128137 GCA_009806455.1 Tetrax tetrax
GGTGGGGAGTGTCTCCCCCGGAGCCAGGGTGGCGGCTGGCGAAGGGAGGTGGGGGGTCGCCCCCCCGTGCGTGACATGATCGACTCGCAGTCCGCCGAGAAGATCAGCAGGATGAAAAAGTTGCGGAGAACTTTATCGGAGAGCTTCGGCCGGATCGGTGAGTCCCGCACCCCGACGGCGCTGCCCGGGGGTCCCGCGGGCGCAGGATGGGGGGGGTGGCTTCGTTTTCGGGCAGGGGCGAGGTGCTGTGAGGCTGGGAAACGTTTCTTGGGAAGAAAGCTGGGGAAAATACCAGCCCTTTCCCGGCAGCGCTGCGCGGGTCTGTAACGGAGTTGGCCCAAAATAGGCTAGAAAAAAACAAAACTGTGAATGCGAGTTGGCTAGCGTGCCTCCGTTGCCAAAGAGAAACCTTGGCGAAAAGCAAATGGTTATTTTCACTTTGTGGCAGGTCCAGTGATTTATTTTTTGTTCGGGCTGCACGCTGTTTTAAGTTGAGGCGTGAGAAGCAGGTAACGGCGGCTCAGTGGTTTCGGAGGCCAGACAAAAGAAGTCTTGTCTGTCATCTGCCGCGAAGTCTTGTCGTTCTTTCGGTGACATAAAGCATCCTGAGGTAGCGTTATCTGAACGCTGCTGCCGAGCGTGTTATCTCCCGGTTATCACCACATCGTGTCTGGTTTTGACGCCAGTTTATTTTGCAGTCGAATTTGTTACCAAGAACAATGCCAAAGAGTTCTAGTCTGTTTGGATTGGTGTTCCTCTTGGTCTTTGGCACGCTACTTTGCTGAATTCACCCTTTAGGGTGTTAATTCCCATTGCCGGCATCGACAGGGGCAAGAAGGTGACTGGAGGAGGTGTGAGATGTCCCCACGTCCGGACAGAGCAGCTGGAGGTAGTGCCAGGAGGCTGGGGTGGGCGAGTGGATGCAGCAGCCACCATCCTCGCAGACGCTCTGCAGCACTGGTCCGATAAGGGCCCTGTCACAGCCCTCATCCATAGGTCATCCCATCAGGGCATTTTCCCTTACGGTGGGCCCGGCTGGTGGCCATGGGTCAACTGTCAGAGCTGCTTTGTCCCAGCGAGAGGATGTGAAGTGCCCGCGCTTCAGCCGTGAGCTGTGGTGTTTGGTTCTCCCTCCATAGCCTTGCCAAGGGGGTGCACGAAAGTACATGGGCATTATTGTTTTTCATGTGTTGTGGATGCGTTCAACAAATTACCTTTAGCTTTTAAGGACCACAAACTTTAAATGCAGGATAGCCTTTGAAATCGAATATCTTTTATTGTCCTGCATGGAAAAGATTGAGAGAAACTCATTCATATTTGTAAAGCAGAGAGTTTCACGGGTAAATGCCAAATCTCAACTGTGAAGTGAATGTCAAGTCACAGTTATAAATCTCTCTGTGCCCATATGAAAATAGCTTTCACCTATCATCAGTCTTAAACTTGTAAAATGCATGTAACTTTTTTTGATTTGGGGAAAAAAAAGGCAGTCAGGTGTTTGGTCTGACACGTGTCTGTGTGTGTGTGTATGTACACAGAGAGACATTTGTATACAGAACTGTGGAAGTGTTTTACTAATGGTGGAAGTCATTAACAAAGAAAATATTTTGCATGAAGATGCTGCTTTGTTGTACCAGTGACAGTCCCGTTAATGCCTCTTAGGGAGCAAGGCCCCTCTGGCAGCTAATTTTCTGTGTGCGTTAGTTGGCTCTGATGGGTGGTCATCTCTTTTTGTCATTTTTCACAAATGAAACAAGCTTTTAGTTTCCTTGGGAGCTTTGGCCTGATTTTAGGTACACGGATTGTTAAATCTTCCGGCTCCTCCAGTTCTTTGTGTGTGTGCGCAGCAGCGTAGGAGTGTGGTCGGGTGCCTGCTTGGTTTGTTTGTTTGTGGTGGTTGTTTTGTGATTAAAACTCAGCTGCTACCAGCAAGATTGTTCAGTCTTCAGATGCCCTAGTATTTTGACCATCATTCTGGTAACTGCACTTTCAGCAAAAAACCTCCACTTTATCAGTTTGAGGTTTGAGCATAGTCCACTCCCTGGTACTCAGAACCACAGATAAGCCCATGTAAAGTGAGCCTACATTTAAAAAACTCACATACCAGGAAATCCTCAGTTAAAACATGTGCTGTACTTGACTCTTATATTGAAATGAAGGAGAGAAAACCAAAGCCTCATGAGAAAAAGTCTCTCTGGGTGTTTGTCACTGGTTTTACGGCTCTTTTTAGAAGAGCTGGTACATTGGTGATATTAGCAAATTACTAATTTAACATGTATGTAATCTGGAATTTTGTCAGTCATGGGTTCAGTTGTGATTTATTACAAATAACGATGATGAGCTTTTAACTTTTCCTGTTCTGCTCCACTTTATGTGTTTTCATAGGTTTAAGTACACAGTACAGCACCATGCGCATAACCGTACCAGTGGTACAAGAGTAACGTGGTGTTTGAGGCAAGTAATTAGCCAGTCAGACTTCCACGTGGGGAACACCTGATGGCCATTTGTGGAATGGTGAGGCACTGCTAGGCCTCCCCGCTGTGCTGGCGGTATCCCAGCTGCCAAATACAATTCCTCCAGTACTACAAGACCCATTCCTTCATTTTGATGCCAAAGTTTGTTTTAGTCAGTTGGATAAGAGTTATGGAAATGAATCCTAATTGTCATTGGGAATGCTGAGGGGTTTTTTTTGCTAGGGCTTGCAGGTTAATACTCAATAAGCTACCTTCAGGACCACCTTCTCCCCACAAACTAGTCCTCCCTATTTGAGAGGCTATATCAGCAATGCATTTATGAGGTGATTTACTTATTTTTTTCCTACAGTGCCCCACAATATGTTAAGTAATGTTTGAAGCTATTTCCCCAGCATCTTTAGATAAAAAAGGAGATAACCTCAAAACCAGCTTAGTTTTCCCAGGGGCACAGCAAAGGGCCATTATTTGGTACCAACGGTGGCTTCAAGTAGGCTTGGCCCATCTTCTTAACTGTGAACTGCTGCTTTCCAGCCACTACGCCCACAGACTGGCAGAGAGTGCTGAACATCTGGCTGTGTTAGACATACTCATTCCGCAAAATTATGATCCAGCCCATAACTGTTAGGGTACCTGCTACTGAAAATGTTTATTTTCCTGAGCTGAAAAATGTGATGTGTGAAATTGTTCGCCTCCGAGCCTTCACCCTGAGCAGGCGCCTTGTGCTGTGTGCAAGTGTGGTAAAGGACGGTACGGCACTGCGCTGTGTTGGAGGAAATGCATATGGCCTACGGTGCCAAATGGGAATTAATATTCTAAAATAGACAGGATGGCTTTTTACTGCAGAAGTTATGTGCTCACAGTTCTAGAAAAAATGAAATGTCTTTGCAGCTGAGGCACCCTTTCTGCTGGCAGAAGTTTTCTGATCTTAAATGGAATATCCCTCTTAAAATGTAGCTCATCATAAAGGACTTACATTACTAAGAATCTTAAAAATGTACAGAATTGTTTTTATTGATAGGCTTCTGGCAGCCTATCCATTTTTATACAAACATCCAAATTAGTTTAAAAATTCTGATTCCCTTGCTTAAATACTGTGTTGTCCATATAAACGAACACATCATACTGTGTGTTAACCAACTGCTAGAAGTTCAGTTGACTCACTGTTTATTTTAGCATTTAAACCTTTATTAGATTTGTTTCTTAGTTTTACGCTTGGTAATGATGTAATTAAAATTAATAATGAGTAATTTTACAAAATTATCATAATTTTTTAGTTATGTAAAGAGGTCTTGGCGATGCATTTGTTGAAGTTTATAAAGTACCAAAATCATATTTGAGATCTCTTTGGCTCATGCTATTTAACTTGTGTTTTCTTATGTGATCTCTTTAGTCAAAAACTAACACCAAGCTAGAAAGAAAAGAAGAGAAGAAAGAAAGAAAGAGAGAGAAAACATTGCTGAGATTGCTCACAGCCACTGAAAGCAGACTGTGGCCCTTCTGAGCATCCCTGGGCTTTGTTACTGGCTCCTCACTCATACAAAGGTTATCTCCACTGATCTCCTCTAATGTACACTCACATAGCTCACATACCTGAGATAATGAGAAGTTCATTTGTAAACAGTTTATTTTTTTTAAGGTCAGCAAAGTGGTTTTTTTTTTTTAATGGTTTAGAAAGATGAGAAAAAAAAATTCTAATAACATTTGTTGTATAAAATATGCTAGTTTGATGATTTATTTTGAAGATGCTATATCTTGAATTAGTTGAGAGTGAAATTATTATTAAACAGAATCTGATTTAATGAGTGACCAGAACACTCATATTCTTATTTTTGGAGATTCTTAAAAAACCTCTTTTCGTCAAAGGTTGAAGTTATAGTAAAGACAAGCCAAAAAGATGCAGTGGATCACAGATTCTAGTTTCTTATTGTTCTATTACATTGTGAATTTTGTTTGGTTATATGTTGCTTGGCTATTCCTGGAATGTTTTGGTCATGTGAAAATTTTGTGTTTTGGTAAGGGAGAAAAGCTTGTCAGTGTGACCTAGGTGTGTTGTACACTAATTTATAGCTTGCATGTCGTTGTGACCTGAAAGGTAAATGAAAAGATTAGAAGTGTGTTCTTAAAAAGTGTTCCACATGTCAAGTTTTTTTCTTTCTTTTTTTTTTTTTTTTTTTTTTTTTTTTTTTTTTTCTTTTTAATGTCCTGACTCATAGTTCTGGGTACTTGGGGTTGGCAGTCTGAAAACATTTTGTCTGGCCTTCAAAACCATAACATCACATTTAATGATAAAAAGGTACAATGTGTGCCTCAAATCTCAGCAAAGTCTCAGGGTTTGTTTTTTTGTTTTGTTACTGAGCATGAAATCTAGATGTGTAATTATAAAGCAGTAATTTTCAGAGATTTGATGTAAGACATGTTTCATGTCACAAAGAATGAGAATTTGAAAACAAAGGTTGGCTGGAGCATCCCTGCTTTTTTGTACAAGGAGGACTGGGATTTGTGCCTTTTGGCCCGTGGCAGAGGTGTGGAACTGTAGCACTTTCTGCAGTGGTGTCCTGCCTCTGTTTTGCCTGTGATACAGCTTCTACAGTTTTGGTGTTTTTTTTTTTTTTTGTTGTTTTTTTTTAAGCTGAAAACGCTGTGATTTCTGAAGATGGGGTTTGGAAGAGGTGGTGGTCTAGAATCAACTAGGGATTTGCAGGCAGGAGGAACATCTAAAAGATCAAAGAAGCTGGTGGAGTCTACATCCTCAAAGGTGTTAGGTGCTTAAGTAATTATCTCCTGTGGAAATAAATGTGTTTTAAGTGTAAGAAACACTATGCTGCTTAAGTGATGAAGAAGGAGCCCTTCTCGGGCAGCACAACTGTATGGTCTTTCAGGTTACCTCCTTCAAATTGCAAACTTTCGTGATTTAAACTGAGAAGAAATACTGCAGTCATCAGTGCAATGGTTTGTCTTATTTAACTTTTTAAGAGAAGGAAACGAAGGGCACTTTCAGGTCACGACGTGCAGTACACAGCCCTGGTTGGTCTGGTTGTGATGTACAGAGAAAAGGAACCAGTCTTGTACCTTCAGACTGACACAGGGCAGTGGAGATTTGGAGAAATGAATTATCTTTACATTTCAATAAAGATATCCGGTGCGTTAGAGGAAAAATTTTCATCAACTTAATCTTTGCTACAACTTCAGAACTATTCATGTCTTTGTTTTCTTGCTTTACAAGTTCACATGATTTCTGCACTATTTTCCTCTTCCTTGACTAATAGCTAGTTAACAGTGTAAGAAAGATAGAAATCTCTTCTGCTTTAGTGTAAGTCATATTGTAAAAAAAAAAGGAAGAACAACAAGAAAAAAAACATGCTACAGTGCGTACTATTTCATAAAGATTTAGTACTTGACAAACTGAATACACGGTTAGGTGTTTATTATACTTTTCCTTTTTCAAGTTCAGTCAGGCGCTCCATAAAATGTTTTCACTCTCGCTAGGAACTAAAACAAAAAAACACCTTGCGATCTCTTATTTTCTTTAACCAGACAGTATAATATTTTTCATAAATATGTAAATTTAATTTCTTGGAAACACGCTGTGCAGTCCTACATTCCACTTACAGATTCAGATTTTGAGTATAAAATTGTTATTCATGCCAGCCTATTCTTTCCTATTCTAACAGGAAAATGCTGCTCTATTTTTCTCTTTTCTAGTGTTAGTTACTTTGTGCTCATTGAAATGCAGTACAGATAACTATGTCTTTTTTCCTTTTATTTTAAAGCCTTGAAGAAAGAAGATAGTGGCTTTGATGAGGTAGGTTAAATATCTTTGTACCTTACCTAGTCCAGGTATGCCTTAATATTTCTCACTAGTGCTAAAAGAAACCCACAGATAGTTGTGTTGTGACATACGTATGTGTTAATACACGCATATTGCTCGAACATATTTTCATTTTCCAAACAATTACCAGATGAATTTGTTGGTCAAAGGCTCTGAGTGGGCTGCTTGGGTTTTTTTTTGGAATATAATAAAACTGAATGTTGTATGAAAAGCGGTCATTTAGAAACGTTCCAGAGAGAGACATCTTGCATGCGGAGAAGGCACTTTATAGAACTTTACCCATGGTAATTCTTGTAATTGTAGGCCTGTACTGTAACAGACAGTGAAAAAACATCACTCTTGAGAGAACACCTTATGTAATGTGCTGCTGCACTGGCTTCTCACTAAAGATGTCAACTGAGATAGATACTTTATATGACATTAAAAAAACCCAAACCAAACCAAAACCAAACACCACCACAAAACCAGCAGCTAGCTGTGTTGGTAAAACTGATACTTGTTTATTCAGTGTAATCAATTTGGGGTCCTAACCTATCATCTATGATATGGTGTGTGTGTTAATTTGTAAGATACGCTGCTCGTGATTTATGCTTGCTTTTACTTACACTGGACTTGGAGAGGTCCAGGTCCATGCGAGTTGTCCTGCAAAGTTTATGCAGGAAGAGCCGTAGGTCTTGGTGTAATGGCTTGCCATGTTGTAGTCAATGCTGGCCTTGTACTTCCCTCTGCCACCATAGCTGGAAGCAAATGGTATTATTTTCATGTGTTGATGTTACACTTCTGGCATTTCTGAGTTTTCTTCTTGGTTGCATGCTGTAAGCTTGAATTCTTGGCTGATTACAGTGAGATAGCTGCTGTGTAATGCCAGATTCTAGAATAAATAAATGATGATGTAATGTCCTTGATACCGGATCAAATCAGATTTCATCTTTCTAAACAAATCACACTGAGTTTTACACCCCTCTGCTCAAATTCACAAACGGCAATATAAATGTTTTGTGCTGTTCTGACATGCATCACAGAGAGCTGAAACTCTGCTCCACCCGCCTTGTGTCTGGAGTGAAGGTCCTGGGGTCAGACCCTGTTTTCAGAAACTCCTGTCAGATCACGCAGTGGTCCCGACTATTGCATTTCTCTTATAACACTGGTAGAACTTGATTCCTGTGTAAAAGTTACACCCAAGTGAATACGTGATTGGTAGAGTGTGAATCCTTGTTTTGCAAATCTGATCTGTTTTTGTCCAGTTCCTTCTTCGGAAGGCTGCAGTGGTGTATCTGTGCTATGACCTACCCAGTAAATACCGTGTATTAAATTTGATACAGAATTTGAAATACTCTATTAAAAATCTATCATATGAAGATGGTAATTTTTCTGTCCCCTTCCCTTCCCCTTGAGCAGATTTTTATTTAAATTCAGGGAGTTTGGGGAGAAAATAATCTTTCAAATATGTTTTTAGTGGAGTCTGACAGATTGTTGATGCGAGCTACTGCAGAGACAGTAAGAGAGGGCTAGTGGGAAGGGTACACAAAATAATTTTCTTTCATCTCCTGTAAATAGGAAGGAGATTGATGTGACATTAGCATCAATTGATTCCATAGTTTTAGGTGACTCTTAGAAGAAAGAAAAGTGTACTGAGATTTTATGTTGTCCTTGTTGTCTCTTCAAACTCAATGCAACGGTTCCTGGCAATTATCTAGCCTAAAGTGTGGATCGGATGGGCTGCACCGAATATCACTTAATTCCTTTCTTTTCAAATGTCCTTCAAACTGATAGGTAAAACAGTCTTTAGTAACAACAGTGTACCTGATTGTACTGACACATACTTCTAAGGAAGACAGTATCTGTCAGCAGAGAGGAGTGGGCACATCTGTTGGTCTCAGAGGGCTGTCTTGAAAACTAAGACCATACAATGATATAAAAGGAAAGCAGTCTAGTCTTCTGGCTAGTATACGTGGTATTGATATCCCAGGGATGTAGTTATGAAGACAGTTATGATAACAACAAGTGGAAATATCAGATGAGAAGGAGAGAGAGGAGGTGGTTGTCCAGACACCGTTTTACTTCGACTTTGTAGGTCTCCTGCTACGAAAAACGATAACAGTGAGCCATTGAAACATAAATTGTATTTAACGGGCAGCATGCTCTCCGTGTACGGTTAGTGAAAAAATACTACTTCTCCTTTCATGGTGCTGAAAGATGCTGTGTATCTCTTCCGACGTGTGTTTCTGCTTTTCTGGACGGGGGCCAGCCTATGAAGTGGAGCTTGAAGAAGTAGCAATGAACTTGAAGGGAAGGACTTTACACTCCAGACACCTCAGTAGGGGAGGAGACCCAGTGTTTTAGCCTGGTTGTGACCAGATCACCAGTAGCAGAAGCTGGCAAGCAGGGACCTGAAGCCTCCGAGGGTGGAGGGAAGGTTGGATGAGGAAGATGACCTTTCTAAAGCTGCAAAGTTTGAGTTTGCAGACAAGTTACTTGTCAGATTATTCTGCACATTGTAGGCACTACGTCAGGAGCTTACTTGTTGGTCCGTTAGGAAATGAGCTGTTTAGTGGATGTTACTTTACCTACTAGTGCAAACTACCACGTGCACATGGTAGCTCAGGAATGTGCAGCACTGCAGGAAGTTATCTTTGAAGAGAAACGACTGAAAATTAAGATCTCAAACCTGACAGGCAAGTGCATCACATAATTGCTTTCTCTGAGTTATGAAATTAATCCCTCTGGTAAATTAGGACCAAAAGCATCATGAACAGCAAAGCCTGTGAATAAGCTGCATGTCAGAAAATACTTTTAATTGTTCGGGAAGTGTTTTAGGGATCTTTGTGATGCATTGAGTCCTGCCCATAATCTCAGAGCACAACAATAGCATGAAGGAGTGGTGTAGGATTTGTCACTTTTTTAGCACCTGCTGTTGTGTTACTATGATTAAATTTTGAATAGAGAAACTCTTTTCTGTAAATGCTGCTGGCCTTTACTTCAGTCCATCAGAACACTTGAATTAATCCATGTTAAACCACTGATAGCGTATTTACCTTTGTAAGATCTTAGGTCATTTTCCAGTGACTCTGATGAATAAATGAGTACGATACAGTGCTTTTTGTATAGCCTTTTATTCAGAGCAGCAAAGTAAGTGGAACATGGACGTGCTCCAGTAGCTGCTGAAATCAGGGGAATGATTCTCAGTATTTCCAATAGTTTGTTAATTGGTTTCTTCTATCATGAAACACTGTGATTTGGGGGTGGGGTGCAGGCTGTTCTTGCCCATTTTCAAAGTCAGTTTATTTGAGTGGGAGAGAGTAAGGAAGGCATCTCCTCCTGTGTCCTGCAGTGTTGTTACCTGCCCTCGGAAGAGGGCAAACTGGAAAAAAAAAAGAACAAAAAAAGAGTTGCCCTCCTTTTTGAAACAACCTAAATTTCACCTCTGAGTGTAGGATCTGGCATGGAAAGCATCTGTTTAGTTCTTTCGGGCAAAGCACTGATTATCTATTCTGGATACCGAGACAGAAGACACCTCTTAGGAGTGGCGCTAGATGCAAAGAGCTGACTATAAACATGTTTGGACCTTGAGTGAACATTTTATTTGTGCTCCAGTAGTTTGTCAAAGTTTAGAGTAATAACCTCCAACTATGCAGGATTGCTTTGATGTCTTTGGACCATGAGTGTAACAGAAACTATAGAACTTGTCTGCTCTGTCTTATAATGGTGGAACTATTTTCTTTTTCACTCAAGTAAGTGTGATCTAGGCCAATAACATGTGTCTAACCTGCAGCATATTTGTTGGAATGACAGCCAGTGTTGATGTTGCGACCAATCTCATCACAAGGCTGGTGACCTTTGGTTACAGCTGCTTGCTGTTACAATTTATTTCTAAATTATTGTCAGTCAGTCTCGAGTTGTTGGTTCTTGTCCTTATATTCTCAGTGGTTTCTCTAACTACTTAAATTGTGGTTTAAGACCTTCAGTCATATGTATGCACAATAGGCAAATTAGTATCAATGTCATAATGAAATTGAAACAAAATCTTAAGAGTCCAAATCAATGTGAATTGCTGTGGTTATTCCTTCCTATGCGTTGAGCTGTATTGCTGTTGTTTAGCTGTATTTTTGTGTTAATTTTGCACGATATCAAGATCAAGAGCACTTTTTTTTTTTTCAGGGCCACTTTCCTTAGGAAGTTAGGATACTGTGATTGTGGCTCCTGCATATGTAATACTTTCTGACTCCACCCAGTAACTTTGATGCTGGCCGATACTAGACGCCTAGATGCTTGGTGAAAAAGCACGTGAGTTAGTTGAGGGATAGAGATAATAATCTCTTCTGATGGAAAAGCTGGAATGCAAGTTCTTGTGAATACGGGAGAATCTGGTTGGAGGTGTTACGAATGCTCTGACCTCAGCAAAATGCTTAATACTCATCTACTCCTTACTACGTTTAGAGTCTGCAACTCTGAGGAAGCCAAATTTCATTTATTTCACTCATGGAACAACTTCTGCATGTTTGAAGTGGAAGCGTGTGAAAGGGGAGAGAGTTTTGCCAAGTTACTTCTTGGTTCTGTAATGTGCTTGCTCACACAGTTTCTCTCTCTTTCTTGGAAAACCCCCACCACAAACACCAAACCACTCAAACAAAAAGGCTGTACTCCCTCTGTGGGATGTTACCATGAAAAATGTGTTGGTTTAAAGGACACCTGTCTCTGAACCAGAACTCTTGTGTAGAGAATATTTAGAATTTGAAGAGTTAAAGGGAAGGGTGCAGTTGGAAAAAAGGAGAGCTCTGTAAAGAATTAGCAAGGGGAATTTGAATGCCATAATGCAGGAGGCACAGGATATACTAAATAACATTTGTGCATTTTTAAAAAAGTTTTATTTATAGTAAGTAACTTGAGAGAGTTGGAAGTATATATGGAACTATATCTTTACCTTTTCCTCCTGCAGGAGGGGATCTGGATTGTGGGAGATGGAGGTGAGAGAAATGTAGTGCTCTTGAGACTCAGTGTTACTTTTTGTAGGATTTTGGAATAAACATTGATTATTTCACTCCTGGCAGTCTTAAAAGGATGGGGTTTGTGTGTGACAGACTTTGGGAAGAGTCTGTGATACAAAGGATTTTGGAAGCCTACTTGTCCCTTCTTCTTGGGTGCGGAGGAGGAGGTGCCTATTATATCTAGATCAATAAAGAATCAATAATTCTTTGTTCATCTAAGTACAGTAAAATCATTACAAGCCATGGCTGAGTGTCTGCTTCTTGATGACTTTGTTTATATTTAGGAAGCAAGAGACTGGTGACTACTGAACTGCTTTGTGTTGTGATGTGTGGTATGCTGTGATGGAGAATTTCCAGAGAAGTGGTTAGGGTAAGCGTTGTATGGGTAATGTTTATAAATGGCCTGAATGCCTTTGGGATGGGAGTGTTATCAGTGCTGAGAACTTGGATTTGACTTAGGGTGTATAATGACTTTGGTGCAGTTCTCATCTGCTTAATGCTGGGATGAGCAGGTTGTGTGTGGTTATCTGTTGTGACATGTGACTGAAGGCTGATGGGAAAGAGATGTAGGAAGTAATGCTGAAAAATTAAAAAAAAAACCACCCTAAAACTGAATTTGGAAAATAAATGTAGAAGTATGGGTGTCAAAGCAGTTTCTAAATAATACTAGGGAAATGGGTCAGAAAATCTTTATCTGGTGGTTTAAGTTACGTTGCCAAATGTGTACAAAGGTGATTCAAGTGTCTTGAGAAATAGGTCTGTTGAGACATGTGTCACAAAACAAATGAGAGTGAACGTAATTCCAGGCAGAAGATAACAACACAGTGTTGGAAGTTTCTGCTTGTGAAGTGTCACTTCAGACATGACACAGGCAAATTTTTTTTTTTCTGGGGAAAGAGAGAAATAAAAGCTCAATAATATAATCTGATGCTTCCTGAGGGGGGGGGGCATCTTCATTTATGCAATTCTTGAATTTACAAGGTCTTTGTGTATTGGATGGGGATTTTTCCAGTCTGCCACTTTTGGGAGGGAAGATGGGTGGGGATGATGTTGTCTCATGAGCCTTTCCATTACAGAGGAGATTTCCCAGGAGATGGTTTGATGGGTTTGTGTTCCTGTATCTTCTAACTCCACTTCTTTGTTCCCCTGGTACTGTTCACTTATACTACTGAGAATCTGGTGTTGGTCCAGTGATTCCCTGGCAGCAGATGGCTTAGACATCAGCTTGCCCAACAGATTTACTGGTCTCTGCTGCCATGTGCCATGTTTTTGAGGCCATTCCAACAAACTATGAATCTGAGTTGTACTGCTAGTTCTTAGGGCTGGTGTGTGATGTTAGTGTGTGCACATTTGTAGCAGAATAATGCCAGCACTTCAGGTCTTCTAAAGCCATTCTCAGCTGCTTAAAGGGAATAATTGTTTCCTCTAGATGAGAACTTATAATATTATTATATAATGCATCAGGTGAGTCTGAGAATGGAGAGCACAGATAGAAGAGAGCAAATACTGCCATTCTGCTAGAGTGTGGCAGCTTCTTATTGGGTTAGTTGTGGGACAGATGTGCCTCTCATCGGTCTGTAAAAATGCTGGTTTGTAAAGCTTCCCGTGGCTTTAAAAAACCCCAACCGGTGGACAGCCTCGCTTAATTTCTCAGGAAATTACCAAGATCTGTATGGTGACTGGGGATTCCTGTCACTTCCCTGTGCCATATTGCACATGGAAGAAAGTTGGGTTCTGGAAGATGAGACACTTAAAACCAGGTCTAGCTGACCACAATGCAAGCTAGTAAGTAACTGAGAAGTGGTGGGAAAATTACCAAGAAAAACTGGCTGTGGAATGGCTGCTCTGTTGTGACCAGTTTCAAGGCAAAGCAAAATCTGAGACCATGTGGAAGGTTTGGAGATTTACCTGGCAATGACTTCTTACCTATTCGGAACAGAAATTGTTTTCAGTTTCTCCTGGGTTTTAGAAGACCAAAATTTGAGAACCTTTCTGTTGTGGCTGGGGAAGAGTTTTAGTCTCAGAGCATCCCTTAAATCTTTTGAGTGGCAGTGGTTTAACTTTTTGCCCCAGCCATCGATGTGCTCAGTTGTGCATTCTTCTGCCTGGCATCTTTGGTGACAGCGCATCCATTTACCTTTCAGAAAGTGTGCATTATTTTCATGGGGTAAGAAAATTATATGGTTAAGTCAACTGCGAAACTGCTTGCTCCCCTTCTCTGCCTTCTGTTCTCCTAGAGACACTGGGCAGAAGAACGGTTCGTGTTACTAGTTAGTAGGTGTGTGTCTTTTGCTTAATTTCTCTTTGAAAATGGATGGAGCAAAGGAGCAGAACTTGGTCTCAGTCCATGTCCACAGCAGTGACTCGTGAGGATCCGGCCAAAACACTGACATGGAAAGCTCTGTTCTGATCCGCAGGCAGTGTTTTAGCTATCAGAGAAGTATTGCAAAATAAAGGCGAATTTCCAGACCTGCTTCTCTCAATTGTGCATGTGTGTTTTTGTGTTGGATGTGTCTGTTGATCAGATGACAGGATATATGCGTTCCAGAGATGTGGACTCTTGAATGCAAGCTATTATTATTTTGATGAAGTATGCCTATGTGTAAATCCTGCTGTTTATTTTCTTGGGATATATGGGATATAGTAATTTATTGGTAGATTAAATAAAATAGAGTAACAAACCACAGTACATTACATATGGGATCAGTAGCTTCTTGTTCTTGGCCTTGCTGGGCAATCTTCTGGTTGTGAGGCAAGAAATAATAATGTGATTTCCTTGATAGGTCTGGCTCTTCCATCTTCTTTGTGCTTAGACTTTATTGCTTTTTTTGTTTGTTTCTTCCAAGACATGCTACTACCAGACATATGACTATATTTAAATCTCCGTCTTATGAAAGGATCTAAATGAAAATGATTTGTCTACTTTTTTTTTGCTTTCCTGAGAAATTCTGCATGTATGATGCCTCATCTGCTGTGTGTCACAATATCACTGACAACCATATATTTGCATCCACCGTAATCAAGGTTCTGAGTCAATTGACATCTCTTGCTATTTATTTGGAAGGGATAAGAAAGGGAGATTGCAGGCTATGACTAGTTTATTTAAACAAAATGGTTTTATGTGCACAAAACAATGCCATTTTGATGATATTAAGGCCTAAGGAAATTGTCGTTACCTCACACCTCTTTCTTTATATGTTCTGGAATTTGTATATCCCTTTTCTGTTACAGCAAAGATTTCTACTTTGATGCCAGTTGAATCACAGTCCTGCTAGTACTTCTTCTGTTATTTTCAGGTACAGCAGTTCTCCTTAGAGGTTATTTAAATGTGAAATATTGACAGTAATTTAATAACTAAAAATAAGCGTGAATGCTACGAAAAACTTGATGATAAATGATGGAGGCAAGGCCCCTGAGAGAGCACGTAGTCCATTATCAACAATTTCAAGTAACAACTGGAATTATTTGTGTTTGGGCTCTCCTGAGATAGATTTAAGTTTCTTGGTAGGATCCAGGTGTTCACCTTTTCCTTGAGGAAAAAAAAAAGCAACGTTACTAGCTTCGGAAGCTATTCACTGCTGTGCCAGCCCGGGAAAACCAGTGGCTTACAGTGTTTTTCCCGCTGCCATGTGCTCAGTGCAGAGCCTTTCTTTGTGTGTGAACTTCTTAGTCTGATAGCTCACATACACAAAAAGATGTTCTTCCGTACATATGTGTTTGAGGAGTCTTCCTATTTCTTTTAGTGAGAGTAAAATGAATTTCTTGTTACCAGCGAATTCTTATTTGTACACTATGGCACTCAGCCCTCTTTTGTTTTAATGGATCTTTGCCTTACTTTTCCTCCACTGAAACTGCACATTCAGACTCAGGCGTGGGTTGTGGCCACGGTGGTCCTGAAACTGTACCTGAGGCTGGCTTCGTGCTGTTCTCAAAGTTGTTTTCTGACTTCAGTCTTGAAAATTCAGCACTCTGAAGGAATTTGTTTGAGGTCACTTGCTGTGGTTAGTTAGGTCAGATATCCCCTTTAGCTTTGAGATCTGGAAGACTTTCTGTTATCCCAAGTATGTTGCAAGAAGTAGTGCAGAGGCTAGGAAACATGTTTTGGTTCATATTAGTTTTTTTAAGTTAATACCCTCTCAGCTGAAGTGTTTTTCCTCACTGCATTGTTAGGCAGTTGCAGAAGGCGGTTAGAAAGAGAGTGTACTGAAATTCAGATAGAGCTTAATCGGTGTCCCCTTGCTTTTATCTCCATCTCTCCATTAACATACAGCGATTGTTGCTTTCTGACAGAGAAACAAGATTTTCACATGTTATTTTTTTTTGGAATTCCTTTTATTAAATTTGGTTTGTTTTTTTTTTTCTTTTTTTTGGAAATGAGCCACGTACACATCTCCCTGTCTCCCCTTGAGACTGCTCTGTCCAACTTCTTCCATATATTTTGGAATGAGTTGTCCTCTTACTATAGCAGTTTCTGTTTTCATGTTAGTTATTTCCTTTTATCCAGTAAGATGACAAAGACTTCATCGTAGTCCAAATACAGTGTCAGTAGCTGTCAGTTAACTCTTAGGCACAGATATAGTTTTTTGATTTCTTTTTTTTTTTTTTTTTTTTTTTTTTTTTTTTTTTTTTTGTCCTGTTTTGTGCCTGTTTTCATTTATAGCTTAGTCTCAGTGTAATTATCTATATTCACATTTACCTTTCTTCTCTTCTTCTTGTTCTTAAGCTGGTATTGTTTCCTTGTCTGTGGTTACAGGGATGCTGCTGAAGTCCTTGCCTGTTGTCGAGGCAGCTGCGAGGCGCGTGGGAGCTCATGTCCTGAATGGAGTGGGCAGGGAGAGAAGGGAGCTCTTGCGGGCTGGCAGGCGCTGCTGGGGCTGTCAGACACTGGCAGAAGCGATGGAAAGTGCGGTTTGGTGGCTTTTATTTATTTGTTGGCCTTCTAAACAGCTAGACTTATTAAATGATCTCCACCTGCTCTACTTTGCTGATGCCATTTACTGATGCATTTTTGCTGTTAAAATAGCAATCTAAGCTCATTCAGAGAAAGTTTAGGTTTTTAGCTTCTCCGTGCGAAGAATGATGCTGGTTCCATTTGTCAGATTCATCATCATTCTTACCATTCCTTGGCTTGTTTAGGTGTGGGAAGTTTCTCATAACGGCAGGTTTGCTCAATTTGGAGGGGAAAAAAGCTTTTTATTAAAAAAGGAAAAAAAGAAGAAAGGAAAAAAAGGAGGGGAAAAAAAAAAAGCTGTGATTTATCTTGGCTGCTCATGCACAGAGAGGAACCAGATAGAAACAGGATGTTTGTTACAGGCATCTCCTGCTGACCTTGGAGATGCACAGAATTCCAGAAACTAGAGGACAGCATCTGGAGAAATACTTGAGGTTTTTTGTTTAGTCAGTTAGTTATTAGTATGGTATGGGTCAGTTAAACGTGATGTGTCTGGCCAGCTCAGAGTAGTTGAAGGGATATGCTTGATTTGCTTGCCCTTCAAAAAGTCATGTTGTAGCACTTTAAGACTTTTTCTGTTCAAATCAGTAATTTTTATCTTTGAAAGTAAATCTGAAGTAACTAAGCAGTTATGAGTTAGACTGAGTATGTATATTTTTTATATCTCAAGCACAGGTCTTTTCAGTGGTGTGAAAAGAATGCTTAATCATGCATTTTATATGGACATTAAGACAATGTTAAAACTCATAGTTTGAACCCAAAGTGATGATATTCAGCAATGAAAAAAAGTTCTAATATATTTGAACCAATACTGACAGGGAAGCTAGGACTCTGTTTCTGAAAGTTCTGTCTTCTGCATTCATTTCAGCAAAGCTCTAATTGAGGTAGTCTAGTAGGTTTATTGCCAGCATTAATTATTTAATTATTCCAGAAGTGGGGTGGAAATGATATAGATTTTTACAGTCAAAGTGATGTTTCATTTTAGTGTTACCTGTTAAGCTTCAGAGAGGACACCGATGTGAGCCTATGCCCACAGGACCTAGCAGAGCTCATGGCTGTGTTTAATACTTCACCGAAGAGGAGATGAGCCCAAGAGGTAATTTCAAGAGGCTCCTGGGTTCAGTGGTAAATGCAAGGCTTTGGAGCAGGTGTTCTACCATGAGTGGATCCTCATCTTGGAAAACTGTGTGAATTGCATTTATTTTATTGTTAAAGTTTGGAAGAATGCCATGGCTTTCTTCCTTGCTCATTTCTCTCTCTTGTGAAAAATGCAGAGGAAGGCCTCTTGGAGAGGAAGGCAACAAAAAAATCCCCGGAAAATGTAATTCTTTTTGTCTTTTGCCAAAGAATGTAGAGGGAATTTGAGGTATTCAGTGGGAATATATTAGATATACTTTGAGTTTGCTTCTAGCTTTCGTCAGAATTTCAAACGTGGATAGAAAGTTAGGCAGGAGTTAGACTGAACTTCTGCAATCTCCCTGCTTAACCACAGGGCTGTATCCCTTGCTCTCGTGGTCAGCCAGTAATGCATGAGCAGTAACGCACTCTGAGAGACAACATCCAGAGTAAATCCTGTGTCATCCACCGCAGCCTTTAACTGGGTACCGGATGAAATTCAGCCTTAGGGAAAAAAGGAGGCTTGATCTCTAAGTTCCCACAACACTGTTTTCTAAAACTTCTTGTGCTGGAGGCCGACCAGCTGGAGACCAGCTTTGTGGAAGAGGGCCTGAGGGTCCTGGCAGACACCAAGTTGAACCTGAACCAGCTCCAAAGGCAGCTAGTGGTGTCCTGGGCTGCATCAGGAGCAGTGTTGCCAGCAGGTTGACAGAGGTGATCCTTCCCCTCTGCTCAGCACCGGTGAGGCCACACCTGGAGTACTGTGTTCAGTTCTGGGCTCCCCAGTGCAAGAGAGATGGACATACTGGAGAGAGTCCCAAGAAGAAACACGAAATTGATTCAGAGACTGGAGCATCTCTCCCATGAGGAAAGGCTGAGAGAGCTGGGACTGCTCAGCCTAGAGAAGAGAAGGCTCAGGGGGAATCATATCAATGTCTATTGTACTTTTTTGTTATTAATATGCATAATATGTGTGTTTAAGCTTCTCCCCTCCCTGCTCTTCCATGAGGTTAGTTTCAAAAGCAAGAGGCTCTGAGGGAGTAACCAATGGATGGAAACCACCTGCGTTTATGAATCTCTACATGCTTCTACAGAAATAAAGCTTCTTTTGCCTGGAATTATTTCTTTGTGGCAAACTTGTGCAGATGTTCTGCGGCTCCTGATTGATTTATCCAGAAAGAGGAATAGATTTGCTGCCAAATGCATGAGAGAAAACGTAAGCTTTGTCAAATGAAGGAAATTCTGCACCATGCCTTAAGTTTTCCCTTTTTAAAGGACAGTAGTAAAGTTGGGGGAAGGACAGTGTTAGAAAAAAGTGAAGAATTTTTTTTTTTTTTTTTTTTTTTTTTTTGTCTGGATTAGTAGTGTTTTTAGGCAGTAGTGTGGGAAAGGAGATACTGGTTTAAACATGTGGTTCTTCCTCCATAAATCTAGGGAAAGGGGAAATATCCCATCACACTTAATATCTGCTCTGTGTGTTTGTTTTCCTTCATTTTCTCATTTAGTTATTCTTTAGATAGATTTCAAACTCTTCTTAAATACACATCATGTGGAGTTGTGTGGAGCAAGTCCAGGCTAGCTGAAACCTTTAAATTCTTCATCTAAAGTGTGGCTTTGAAGTGCTTCTTAATGGTGAATGGCTCCGCTGAAATGTTTCCAGTTCTGGAATTGGCGTTAGCATGAAGAAATATAATGTGGAAAAAATAGGTGAGGAACAAGAGTCTAACCAGAATTACTCATTTCATCTTATTGCTGTCAACAGGGCTCCTGGTTGTAGTTCTGGATGTAGCACTTCAGGGTGTAACCCTTGATTTTCTAGGAAGGAGGCTGTCAGTTGATGATGGTAACAGGGCTGTGTTCTTCATTTGAAAAGGCTGTGTTGTACCTATGACTCTTTTTGCTTATGCATAAAGCTGCCATCAACATCAATGAAGCACAGCTGAATGACCTCTATTTTTGACAGTGTGGCATACCTTTATTCCAGTTTTCTGCCTAAGACTGCCACATGATCACATATTTTACCCCGTATATGATCATATGTTTTATCCCTCTTTTTACACAAACTTTATCCTTTTCTTTAAGGGCTAAACTGCCTTATATTAGCATTTGTGTGGAATTGCCCCTTCCGTGCTCATATTGTGGAGTAGGTGCCATTTTGTAATAGCAGAATAGTGTGTGTCCTGCAAACTTGTTCATGAAGTTCTGTCCTAAGCACCAAACTTCTTCAGTAGAAGAGTTCAAAAGATTGTGCTCATTATGCTAAAAAACGGTACCCTTAGGCTCCTGCTTGATCAGACTTGAGGATGCTTTAAAACTGGGCCATAATTAATTGTGCACTAAACCAGAATTATTACTAATTTATGTTTTTAGGAGAAGGAACTAAATTATGTTCACTCTCTCTGTACAGTTTTGGAAAAGAAAAATATGCATTAATAAACAACATGTCTGAAATTAATTAATGATCCCCTGGAGAGGGTTTGCTCCCAAACTAACTAATTACTATGTAAAATATTAAAAAATTAATCCCAAAACACATCATGAAAAATCAGCTATGGGTTAGTGAATTGTGGTGATTGAACCAGATTTATTTTTTTTCCTCTTAATTGCTAAAGTTAACAACCGAGACAAATGATAAAATGCAAAACAAAACTCCAGTGTTGAGGTGCATTTTGGCATTTCTAATTAATGAGCTCTGTGCTGTGCCACTAAAAATATTATAAGCTCTCACTAGAATTAGTGTGAGCTGTAAACCTACTATTTACTGTGGATCGATTTGAAAAAGAGTATTGATTACTGCTTTTAAAAAAAAATTTATTACTTAGGAAGATCTAGGCAGGACCTAAATATTACAGTCCTCAAATTCATAATTCCCTGCCTTTTCTGTTATCCCTCTTTAATCTTCTGCTGGGTCTGTTATTTTTCTCCCTTTTCAGATAGACTTCTAGATCTCTTGAATTTGATGACAAAAATACATTTCTGAAACTTACTGTTCTGTTAACTTAGATGAGGTCAGCAGTTTAAGTACCTTTTAATGAACAGGTCCCTGTGTATTTCTCAGTTGCATTCATGTTATTGGTAACTGAAGTAGATTTTAGTATTTGGTTCCTAAATTCTTAGTAAAGTTTTTGCAAAGCATGGAAAGCACTCTGCTTCGTGCACAGAGCACCTCACTGGCTTCCAGGGGAACACATGAACATGTCCCAAATTTGAGTACTTGTAGAATCAAAGCCTTGATCTGTAAAATGATACTTAATAAGAAAAACGGGCACAAGCTAGTAATTTTCTTGTTGAAGTGATTAACATGACAGTGTACAAATTGTGTCGTAATTTTTTTTTTGTCCCTTGCTACTGGAGCAGGCATATAAACTAGACTACCAGGTTTCTAGGTTTTTTTTGGAAGGCAAAAAGTATGTTACAGAAAACTTGGGAGAAAAAATTAAACTTCTTCCATACTTAAGTTTTCCTTGTGAAGTCTCTGTGTAATGCTGCTTCAGCCTAAGTGATAGTATTTCTTTTATACTATTTAAGTGAAGCGTTGATGCATGCATTAGGTACCTCCCTCATCACTTTCCTTCCCTGCTCCTAAATCCTCTTACGTTATGCATTAATATGAACAGATGAACTCTTCTTTAGGCGGCTTCTCAGAAAATGAGTTTTCTAACTCATTCTGCGTAAGTCTGTAACTATATATAATATTAAAAAAAACAGCTGGTTTTAAGTAAGTGTATGTTTAAGAAGTAACTAAGGACATCAGAAGTATTCATAGCATGACTTTGAATATTTTAATGAATTTGAAACACTTACAAATGTGTTTTCAAATATAAGTGAAAATTTGGTGTTGATTCTAGGGCTGTTAAAACCAGTTTTATCTAAAAATGAATGCAAGTACAGAGTAAATAACTTACTGTCTCTACAGTGATATATTCAAACTACAGATACCCACTTCAATCAGGTTGAGTCTTTACTTGTTCCTTTAATCCTGTCTTTATCTGTTGTAGATATTGTATGTAAACTTTACCATCTTTACTTGATATAAATTATTTCCCTCATGTTAACCAGAGGGATTTGGGAGGGGAAGCCAGTAGCTGTGTTGCTAGCATATTCTCAGCTTTTATAGATAGTAGGCATGCTACCCTTCTCCTTCTCTGATTTTTAACTTGAGACTTTGAAGGGACTGGGGAGGTGACAGCAGAGGAAGTCCAGGCTGTTTCTTCCTTTGCCTGCCTTTACAGAAGAGGTCACCATTTTCTTCTTTGCTCTCTCTGTGGTAATCTGTTGAAGAGCCTTGTGGAGTCCCTCTTGGAAAGGCTTTACTAGAACTGGAGAACCCAAGTAGGGCAGTTATGGGGATATGGAAGAGCTGTGTTGTAAGGAGAAATCCAGTAGACTAGGGTTGTTAAGCCTGGAAAAGACCACTGAGGGGGAATACGACAAATATGCAAAACTGTGAATGATGTGGACGAGATAAATTAAAAAAAGTTAAACGGAGGGAATTTTTCCTTAGCAAGCTTGATTGAATTGATCCGATTGCCTGATGTTGCTGCCTCCGCTTTCCTGCAGTAAAGGTGCTCAGGGCTGGTTCTGAAGGTAAAAGCTTTTGCAGGACTTGGGATGGGGGTGATTTTTTTCCCCAAGGTTTGGGAGAGCGAAGCATGTCTGGGCAACAGAGCAGATGTTGGAGGAGGGGACAAATTAAGAACATCTGGAGGTGACTGTCACTGGAAGGGTACATGCACTCTCTCAACAGAAACTACAGAGCTTATGTATTCACTGTCAGAGAAGGTGTGTCAGGCTGAGTGGTTTCATCCAATATTGGCATTCTTATATTCGAGTTTTATTGCTCAGAGCTAGGGACACGTAAAAATACCAGTGGCATGGTAACATTTTTTAGGGATAATTTTGTTAAACAATGCTGTTTCTGCTGGCAAAACTCCAGGTGTAGTCATAGCTTTGTACTGGTTCATCTTCTGCAGTTCATGATTTATCTTACTCAGATGCCTGGCATAAACGAAGAGAAGAAAATTCTTTTTACTGAAATGAGTTGTCTCTCAGAAGTCCACCTAATCTCTAGAGCTGCTGGCAAGTCCATTGCAGAATAGCCTGAAGCCAAGAAAGGAGAATAAAGAGAAAGAAAATCTGGAGTATAGTGAAGGCATCTGGGTGTTTCCAAGGGAAGGGAAGATGTCATTACTTAAACAGGATTCAAAATGTGACTTCATTCTCTACAGATTGTACAGACTTCACAAAAACACTAATGAAAAGCAAATGTTTTATTATGAAGTTTTCTTCTTTCTGCCTTCTTGGTATTTCTTAAGTACTTTAAAATAACTTACAACTAAACTTTTTTTTTCCCCTCCAGCTCCTATTAACATTCATTTTCTATTTCCATTCCTAGTTGGAATAGTTTCACCTTACAACTTGGGTTTCCTGTGCAGTATTTTCAAATGGGACCACAGGGACTTGTTGCTTTAATTTGTTTGTATTCTGTTTCCTTCAAGCTTAGATGTATCTGTGGGTATTTTTTTTGTGCATGTGCACATGTGCTTTTTTGTTTAACACCAGGGAAGAGCTGTGAGTAAAGGCTCCTTTGCTGTCGAAGAGTAGTAAGCCTTACTCTTTGAGCTGGGAAATAAACATTTTATCTGTCCTTCAAAGTACTGAGATTTCAGATGCTTTCTTTGTCTGTAATAGGATCAAAAATCTCCTCTGTCCTTTTCTTAAAGAAGATCCAGCCCACTGTGGAAAAGCTAATAGTGTTTCAGCGTGTGTACCTTATAGCCCAGCTGAGTTTTGTGATCACCAGATAATATTCTGTCTTACGGAGATGAGGAGGCAGATCTAGCTCCGATTTGTCCCTGAAAAATGCTTTTTTAATGGCAGCTTTCCTGAAACCATTATTCTTCTGAAAAAAAAGCGGAAAATTTTTGTCCAGCCTGATTTTTTGTATTTTTCTATTTATTGACTTGAGACATGATAATGCTTCATATTTAATAAAGATTATGTGTAAGTTTTGACCTCTTTCTTACTATTGTGCTTATCATCTGTATTTCAAAGTCTTGTGTAGAAGAGTTCAGTTATCTTGCTTGTAGCCCTCATAGTAATATACCACAGGCTATCAGTTTAGTTTGTGTACTCTGTATGTCTGATTTTGTGGAATCACTTTCACTTCCTCTTCTCTTTATGTTGGTTCTTATGCTTCAGAATACTGCTTGGCTCAAAGTAGCTTTTTTTTTTTTTTTTGGATAGGAATGTTCGTTTTTGTTTTCACTCTGTAGTGTTAGAGTTTCTGCAGTATTGGTGCTCTTTGCGCTGCTGTTGTTAGGAGTCTGGCAGCCCTGCCGTTAGTTTCAGGATTTGCATGAGTTCATAAGCATGCAGTAAAATAACTCTGTCTAGAAAAGTGGCATACAAAAAATCCATCTGAAAGAAAATGATAGAATAATTTAGGTTGGAAGGGACCTCAGTAGGGCATTTTGTCTAGTCTCCCAATTGGATAATTTAGAAAAAATCCTGTAGAAAACACTTAGAAAGCAAGAGAGGCTGTAGTGGTTGTAGTTCTGCTCTGAATTTAAAGAAATACAGAAGCCCGAAATACAGGCAATACAGAAATACAGGCAAAGACTCACTTTATAAGCACTCCTTTTTTTTTTTTTTTTCTTTTTTTTCTTCCCTCCTCCTTCTTGCACAAAAAAGAGTGATAAGGGAGAAAAATAGGATGTGCATTTCTGCTGGCATGCAGCCACCTTCCACAAAAATATTATCATTTACAGTAGTTGCCCATATTTACATAACACTGGAGCAGAACTATAGTTACAGTATTATTGGGAAGAACTACTAGACTTTTGTCTCTGGTTGTTTAGTTACTGAAATTTATTTTAATTACTTGCAGCCCTTCCTGAAGGTGCTCTGTACAACAGCTTTCATTCACAGAGGGATGTTTGTTGGTAAACAGGGGATCTGAACCCTAAAAGATGGAGATCCTGAAAGTACTTGACAACATAGAATCCCTTTTTATTCTTAAGTATGCCTACAGTACCTTGCAGGTATCTGTTAAACAGCTTATTTGCATATTTGGATTTTGAGAATATCATACATCTGCTATTTCATTTCAGCAAATTATGAGTGTTTAAACTAGGTGGGAATATGAACTGTTGTATCAGACACATGTTTTCAGCAGCATAATAACTTCACATTGCACGTTACAGCTGTTTAGGGGAGACCTTATGTGGTGGGTTTACCCCAGCCAGCATCTAAGCACCCACCAACCGCTTGCTTCCTCCCCCTTGCAATGTGATGGAGGAGAGAAATGGACAAGCAACAGTGAGAAAAACTCATGGGCTGACATAAAGACAGTTTAATAAGTGAAGGGAAGAAAATAAAAAAAACCCCACACAAGTGATGCAAAGACAATCACTCACCACCTCCCACAGGTAGAGTGATGCCCAGTCAGTCTCCGAGCAACAGCTACCTTGGAAGGATCAAACCCCCGGTTTTTATTTATGAGCGTGATGTTATGTGTCCCAGAATATCCCTTTGGTTAGCTGAGTTCAGCTCTCTTGGCTGTGTCCCCTCCCAGCCTCTTGCCCACCCTCAGCCTACTCATTGTGGGGGCAGCATGAGAAGCAGAGAAGGTGCTGAGGCTATGTAAGCACCGCTCAGCAGCAGCGGAAGCATTGGTATGTTACCGACACTGTCTTGGTCACAGATGCAAACAACAGTTCCGTATGGGCTGCTGTGAAGAAAATTAACTCCAGCCAACCAGAGGTGGCATGCCTTACCTTGTTTTCCAAATTACATTGCTGCAAACAGCAGCACTGAAATGCTTTGGAAGGACATTAACCTGCACTGTGCAGGACTCTGGAGGTTGGAACTCCTGCTCTGGCAGCTCTGAGGGGACCACGTTTCCCAGAAGAGCTGGGTTTGGTAAAGGAAATGTTTTCTGCTGTTAATGTCAAGTGAATAATGGTATCAAATGGTATTAACTGTCCAGTTGGCACTTGAAAACTTCTGCTGTTTCTTAATGTATCTTATATTAAATTTAAAAGGAAAAGGGTGCTTTACTAATGTTATGATAGATGTTGTGTGTATGAATTTTTACATCTTGATCACATTTCTGTAGTGAGTTTCATTATGTGACTTGGAAGTTTGTAGGACGTTGTCTTTGTCTATCTTTCTTTGTTGACGTGAGCCCTGTGTGGTAACTTACTCCAAGTCTTTGTGGAATTTCCTTGTTGGGAGAGGGCGGTCTGGAGGAAAGGTCTAAGGACACTGAAAACACTGGGAAGCAGCATCCTAGTTCCCTCTTATCTGTCTAGCAAAACCACATTGTCCAGGACCTCTGTAGTTGTTTACAGATGAAAAGAGAAACAGTTGACCCATTCATGCCTTCTAGCATAATGATATCTCATGTCTGTACTCTCATATCTGCCTGTTTTCCCTGTAGGTTTTAATATGCTGAATGACTTGCATTCAAGACAGTATAATTAGAGAACATGGAGTCTTGCACACAGCCATTGATATGGAGACTGTGGTGAAGGGGAAAAGAAAGTATATTGTGTAGAAATGTGTGTCCAAAGGCATAGAAGAAAGAAAGAAGGGTGACTGGAAGTGAGTACAGCTCATCTTTAATGAGTGTAAGTGTTGGGGAGAGAATGGGGAAGGCCACGCTTGCCTTCAGATACGTGAAGGATCACGATCCTTAACTGGGTTAGAGGGGTTAGTGGTGGTCAGATTGGCAAACAGAAACTTGAAGAGTTGTTTGGAGAGATGGACTGCCTCCACTTCAGACAGTGAACTGAAATACAAGTTGATTAAGTCATTTAAACAGAACCTAGATTAGATCTAGTCCACTGAAATACAATCTATTTCTTGAAAATAAGTCTTTCAGATGAAGTGAAACAGAATTTTATTACCCCTAAGGTAAAAAGTGGGAAGAGGAAAGGAAGTTAGGAATGGTTCTTTGAGTGCATACAAGAAAAAAAATATCTTGAGAAGTGTTTACGTATTTCAGAAACGTCATTTGATCTAGGAATGGGGCTTTTGACATGAAGCTCTGAATGTGGCGTAACAGCATCAAGACTGCAGCTGCTACAATGAGTGACTCCTTGAATTGTTTTAACTTTGGGAGGCTTGTCATTTGGGAGCTGCAGTTGACAAGAGACAAATTTCTGTTCAGTGCACTAGGAAGAGCAGGAATTCTTCCAACTTTACATAGCATCTCATTTCACATGCATTTCAACATTTGCTCATCAAATAATAGTGAAGTAAAAAATAACTCCCATCAATTAATGAGAAAGAAATGTTGACTGTATTTGAAGGACCTTTGCCCAGAAGGGAATTCAAACAAATTTTAAAACATGCATGAATAATCAGAAATCCATGTGTTAAAGCTGCATATAAGCCATTGTAGCAGGACTGTTTTTGTAGGTTTGTTGACAACTTTATTCAGTAATGTACAGGTGTAGTAGGCATCCAAATGCGTTAATGTCAGGGTGCATAAGGATACTGAGGGGAAAAAAAGACATCTTGTCTGTTAGAAATTAAATCTAAACCAATGTGGAGCTTTTTAATAGGGCAGGAAAGGCAGACTTCCCTTTCAAGATCAAAACAAAAGTTGAGAAGGGCTCACGTGTTAGTGGTTTCCAGGCAGTTTCAGTGTCCAGTATTATAGAAAAAGGTCAAGAGCTATAGACAAAGAGCTGGAAAAGTTTATCAGTTTTCTAAATATGATGTGAGAAAGGAGTTAAACAATTTATTGGGGGTACATTAGTATATGAACAATGACATCAGCAGTTTGATCATCAATGCTGTCTGTTTTCTCAGCAGATCATTTTGTCAATATAATTGAAAGTGCTTTCATTAGTTTTTGGGGGGTGAGATTCAGGCAAAAGAGAGGAACGGTATGTCACTTCACCAGTCTCATTTCCTACCAGTTGTGGTCCTTAGAGCTTGTCTCTGGTAGATCTGGTGAGAGAAGGTGGTAAACTTGGGTTTCTGAACTCTTTCTAGCTTAAAGTGCTTTATGCAGAAGGATATCATTTTCTATTTTACTCCCACCAGTAGCTTTTGTATGCAGAAAGCAAGAAATAGGAAGGAAAGGATCTAAATAGTTAAAAAGCGGAGATTTAAAAAGTGGTACTTAAAATTATTCTTGAAGTAGTTTACTGGGTTGTTTATTTTTTTTCTCATAGGTTTTAGAGAACAGTCTTGCAGTTAACACTGCTGCTTTAATGTTTATGTGAATGCCTTACCAAGTGTTTTCTGGTTGTGTTTTGAGGTTGATTACTCTTTTCAAGCTCTCATCGTTCATTAAAAAGGATGCATTTTCGTGTCCAATACTTTTCATATACTAATGTCTCTCTGGTGTTTTGTTTTTTGTTTTATTGTTGTTCTTTAATCAAAGGATAGAAGGGATTTTGTGAATTGTCGTACTTTTCAAGACAAAACCAAAGCTTGCTAAGGTTTTCTGTAGGATATGCCAGTGAAAGAGATGGATAATCTGCTTGTTCTTGCTCTTTCTTCCCCTTTAAGCACAGATACTCATCTTTTTTTTAAAATTGTGGAGGCAGTTTGGAGCACTTTTCTGTCACTGGAAAGTACACAGAATGTAGTGGTTATGTATTTTTGAGGATATTAGGAGTGAGACAAAGCCGTGGTGAGTGGAAGTGGGAGTCCCAAGATGTTTGTCTCTTTTTCTTTCTTCCCGCAGCTCTTCTTCTGGGGAATGTCAGCCATCTGAAGTGAACTTTGCATGCTCAGAAAGTAAAACATTTGCCGAAGTAGTTCTGCAAACTGTATAAATAAACTCTATGTGGCAGAAGAATGCCAGAGAAAATATATGATTGGGGATATTTACTGCCACTTCCTTCAGTTTTGTAGCATTACCAAGACCCCTCTAGGATCTATGAATGCTTTATTTTTCTATGTAAAGACTCTGTTTTGCGTTACTAAGCAATAATGCATGGGAAAGAGAATGAGTAAGACACTATCATTTATTTCTCCCATCAGTGAGCAGTACTTTGAGGCATTAAGCAGATTCTCCTATAGCTGCACTCAGCATGTTGGAAAACAAGTAGGAAAAAGCTGCCTTTCCAGCACAGAAGGCAGAAGGTAGAGTGAGAGGAATTAAAAAAAAAGGTGTCGAGCCTGGCAGTGTTGCCAGAGTAAAAGAATCAGTGGAGAATGATGGAGAACATGGAGAAAAACTTGGAAGCTGACGATCTAGTTGGGAATGTACTAGAGAGGCTTTTAATAGCATGTCTCTTTGGGTTTTTCCTTTCTGAATCCTGTCATATCATTCATGGAGAAATCTGTGAGGAAAAATATCCTCCAACCTTTTGTGGTTTACATGTGAATGGAGGCAGCTGGTGGGAGTGATGCCAGAGGTTGCTGTTCTGCTGTCCAAAGCAATTGTCTCTGAATTGCTTGCAAGGATTGAGCAAAATGGAGGTCATATTGTTTTTTTTCTGAAAAGAAAATGCTCTGAAAGAGGTGTTCTTGTGATTCTCTTTTTGGGAATCTCGAAAGCAAATGGTACATCAAATCAGTGCCTTCTTTTGAAGACTCAAGAAGAATGTTGAGACTGTGTCATTGAGGTGAAATAGAATCAAAACAGGTATGGATAGGATTTTGATTGTAATTCTTACTGGTGTATTTTGTTCTTTCCTAATCAAAGATAGTTGATGTGTCAAATTCACAATACAGAAGAGTAGTTCTGAAGGCTGTCCAAGTGTGTGGTGTGGGTTGTAGGTTATGGGGTTGTGTGCAGTAACACGTACAAACCCGCTGGGGTCTTTCAGATCAAGCTAATAAAATGATCTGCCTCTCATTCCGATTTGGAGCATAATGCATTCAAGCAGCTTGTGTTTTGGCAAGGCCACTTACTGTCTCTTCCAGTCACTGATTTCTAGTCTAGTGCCCTCTGAGCTGTTTTAAGTTAGGCTAACTAATTGATGCAGAAAAATGGTGCTGAGACTGTTGCCGCATCGCACCATGAGCATCTTTAGAAGTGGAGGTGAATCCAGCGCGTAATCCTAAACAAGCCGCTCGTTGCTGGATCTGTGTCAACCTGTAGCAGCTGCTGGTTTTGAGCTCCAAAACATTTAGACTTGATTGATTAACTACTAAAATGATGTTAGCAGTAGGACTGGGATGTGTATTAAGCACCTGATAGGAACACGTTACAAATGTATGCAGCTGCAGACTGGTGTCTGATCTAAGCGGGGTTGGGATGAATGGGATGTAGTCCAAATGAGATTAAGTGAAGCATCTCTTTTCTAATAACTGCACAGATGAGTCATATTCACAGGTATTTGAGAAACTTGTGGTTAGAACTGCAAGATACAAGACCCTCTAAGATAACTATTTGGCAGAATCTAAATGTCAGTGTGGAAGTGTGAGGGGTTACAGTCCGTGCATGTGCATACCTTTGCATCCTTCGTTTATGTGCAGTTGTGCAGTGTCAGCTATCGCTACAGCTTCAGAAGCATTTGACTAATTATAAATCCAGATAATTATTTGTTCTTGTATTTCACTGCCACAGTATTCATACAATGTTAGAAGGTACTTTCTCCCGTTGGGAAGTCTGTAATAGCAGCCAGCAAAATAAATTGCTACTTTGGCGGAAGAGGTGAAGGCTTTGCACAGTAGTCCTGCCTTCAAACCTGGGCAACAAATGCTCCATACATGCCAAATGCTTGTTATTTGTGCTTTCCTCCTCAGATGTGGTAATTTAAAATGTAATCATGTGAAGGATTGTATTTATTTTACTCATGTGTTACTAATCTGCGTAATTTAACAGCAAGTAGGGACATAAACTTCATTAAGATCCAGATGATAAAAAAAAAAAAAATTGGCTGAGGTCCCTCCTCACATTTTATTAATACTGGGAGCAGGAAGTGGCACTGGGAAACCCAGAACTGCCAATACAAAAGCTGCTATTTTTTGCTCATTGCTGCTTTATAACTTGGGCTGATGGTACAGTGGTGTTAGAAATGTCTTCAGTTCCTGCAGTTTGTATCCCTCAGTGCTTGTCTAGTATGTATTTAGTTTGATTTATTTGCTTGGTTTGTTCGTACGGGCACTTAGGATAAAACTTAGTCCCGAGGATGGCCATGTGCCTTTTTCCCACCGGCGGAGCGGAGCAGCCTGCTGGGGTTGCGGCAGGTGAGTACCTCTTCTGCAGCGGGGCAGCAGGTGAAGAATCCAGCTGCATTATTTAAATCTTCAGGGAAGTGAGGAAACCCTGGTTTTTTATGTATACTCCGGTGCTTTCTTTTGGTGCCAGGTGTAATCCATGCAGAGAATTCCCCAAAACCATAGTATTTCGATTGGAAAGTATTTAGTTGAACTTTTTGGTACTTTTATATTTCTTAAAATATGTTTAATATGGTGTTGATTTGAATGAATCGATAAAGTTTCATTCCAGCTGCTTTTATCAGATGACTGGGGAGAAGCATTGCAAGAAGCTAATGTTACCTGCCTGTTTCAACACTTAAGCTGACTCCTAAATTCTTTATATTTTAAAAGTAATTTGGCTGCCTTAGAGTGTCTCAGCACAACAGTAGCTGGATGTACAGTATTTCTTACTGCAAAGTCTGTCCTATAATGGTGTGGAAGTTCAAAATGTATTTACAGTTGATAAATATTTCATGTGTATCTTTTAAACTTTATCCTTAAACATTGGTATCACGTACTGTAACTACATGATATTAAAGTGATGTTGATTATTCTTGGAGATGGTGCTTCAGTTGGCTGTTTTTTTAATGCTGCTGTTAAATTTGAGTATATAATTTCTCATCGAAAGGTAGAATCAACATTTGTTTCTCATTTCAACCCTAACCACTCTGTGATTCTGTGATTCTTGGTTTTTACTTATCCCAGACTTGTTTCTGCAAATTTTGTGCCTAGTGTGTATAATAGATATATCTTTATTTTCATTCTTCAGTGTGTTATACGTTTTGACTACTTAGATAGGAGCTCTAGTTCAAAATAAATAAGTATATATACACACATGTAGTAAGGCTTATTATGGTGTAGATTTACAATACCTGTGAATACCTAAGATACCACTACTGGCACAGAAAACTTAAAAAACCCCAAAAGTTACTATACATTAGTGTAAAAATCAGGTTCTCATGGTTGAAATCACAGTTATAGAAAGGTGTAGTTGCCTGTTTTCTGGAGAGATAAATTTTGGAGAGCAGGCTACCTAGCCTCCAAGAAGAAAATGTACTAATCTATTTTGAAGAAATTATTCTGCTTCTTAATAAGCAGAAGTACCTGATATGTAAAAAACATTGCATTTTGTTTGTCATAGCGAAACACACTTTTTTAAAAAATAGAGGTAAAGGGTATGTGAGAATACAATTAAAAGGAGCGGAAGTCGGTATGAAAATGAGGACGCTTTAATTTGTTTTATGTTTATAAGTAGAGGAAACTACCTCATCAGCAGGAAAGGAACAGAAGGTGAAGGAATGAAGAGACTTGGAAAGTTTTTTTGGCATAAGGGCAATTTGTGGAAATAGTTTTTTATGCACTGAATAGATTCCTGTTTGTGTTAAGTTCATACTCCTTTTTTTCTAAACTTAATTTTGTATAATTTTGTGCCCACTAATACTTGTTTTGAAATCAGACTTTAACATACCTGCAACACCGCAGATCACCACCCCCAGGACAGAGCTCACTCGAGAGCGTGGAGGAGGTGAAACCTGGGGGCTGGGAGCTTGGGTTGCTGCCGTCTGAGGGAAGGAACCAAACCTGGTGACAACCCCTGGAAGTTTTTAACACAGCTTCTCTCCATGTTTACAACTTCTTGAAAGCGAGTTTGTCAGTCTTGTGGGAAACCTCCTAGGCTGAGGAGTTTAGGACTGGCTTGATTGTCCTTGGGTGTCAAACCACCTGAATGCATCTGATTCCGCATTTGGATAATGGCTTTTGAGAGCATGAAATGTATTAACTACAAGCACTTATTTAATGCTTCCAGGAGATAAAACCAAAACCCCTCCAGACTGTATACATGTGTATTTTTTTCTTTTATTTTCTGTGCAGGTAGATGAGGCTGAAGTCAATTAGACTGTAACTGGAAGTGTAAAAGCTAAACAACAACAGTAGGTCTAGTGGTGATTGTGTGTCACACATTCTTTGAGGAAATTATTTAGCCCAACCACTTTAAGATTTCTAGCTCTAGAAGTCAGGTTTTGAGTTGTCACATCGAATTCCTTGATTTACTTTCTGCTTTACTGTAGCATTTTTTTTAGTATATAAATCCCTTTAAAAATAACTGGACAAGAGAGGTCTCTATTCTGGCAGTTACTTTTTTTTTTGGGAAGAATGAAGGAATTTTAAAAATATATTAATTCTACATTTTAATGAATTAGTATATTTTAAAAGTTTTAGTATGGAAAACAGATAAGAAGTTGTCCGTATTAGTTGTCAGTAAAGGCTATTCAAATGAACTGGGATGGCATTTGATGTGTGCCAGCTATTGCCAGGAGTCAGTGATTTGCCTTTCGATGCATTGCTGTGGAGTGGTAAGATAGATTTTGTATGAGAGTGACCTATTTTCTTTATTATAAAATTATTTTTCTTATTGACATAATAGAGCCCTGAAAATAGGTGTCATGCATGTGTTTGGCTGACTAGGTGTGAGTTTAATGTGAATTAAAACTTACACCGTGACTGAGAAAGCTGGGAAGTTCTTGGTTGTGCCCAGTATACATTGGTTTAATTAGTTAAGTGTGGCCTTTTGACATGTGAAAGTCTGATATGCAGTGGGTTTATTATACTGTGGGAACTGCCTTTAAAAACAAAAGAACAAAAGAATTAGCCACAGAAATCCCTTGTTGGAAATGAATGCTTTCGTTTCTGCTTTATAAAATAGTTGTAGTCTCTGGGGCAGTTCTTTCTTCCTGCTTATATCCCCTTTGGATTTAAAATGTTGTCCTGGCAGTAATTTGTAGGCAAAAGGGACATTTCTTTCTGTACGATATTTTATTGTACATTCTATTCTTAATTGTACAAATCTCATGGAGAATGTGAGATACAGCATGGTTTAAAGCATTTGACAACCTATTTGATAAAGCTGGGTTTGGCAGGATTAGTCATCTGGCATTTGATGGCCGGACTACATTTTTGCTTTTGATAGGTAGTCATGTTCCAGCAAAGCTTGTTTGAGGAGGACATCAGCACTGCATGGCTTTGGACTCTGAAGGCTTCCTAGGGTTCAGGCTTTCTGGGGTTATGGACACATCCTGAATTTTGCACTGAAGATTGAGCCAAGCTTGCTTGGTTTTGTTACTGGGCAGTCTAATGTTGAGTATCCCCTTTTTTGAAAGGGCTCCTTTGCATTAAATTTCATGGTCAGAACCTCCCTTCATGTTTTGTTACATTAGGAGTTTTAAGGCATTAAACTTCACAAAGACACCTAGGTAATAAAACCAGAGTAAATAAGTCAGAAGAAGATTGAAAAGGCTGTTTAACTCTTAATCTGATTTAAACCAAACTGAAACAGGTCTTTTAATGAATCAACTTTCACTTGTACTGGGCTTCTTTAGGGCAGTAGAATAAACTGTCTTGTGTGAGAAGTTAAGTGACTTCAAGTTGGAGGTTATTGAATTAAAATATGGGCAAGCAAATGAGTTCACTTTGAGTTTTGGTTGTTTGTTTTTTTTTTTTTTGTTGAAGATAGTGGCTCCTGCTACAAAGTATAGAGGCCTTCACTGCTTTACTTCTGAGGGAATTGCTGCATAAAATCAATGCTGCTTCTAACTCTGTTGTCCAAAGAGAACATTCTCTTCTGTTTGACAGATTGCCCTAAAGTCTTAATTTTAATTTATAAAGCTGTTCCTTCTGTTTAGTATCAGCAAGAGGCTGAAGGAAAATACGACTCTGTCTCTGTTCAATGTAGGAGAATCAAGTTCAGAAAATAATATTTGAAGACCGTTGTATATGGTGCGTGAAGCCAGAAGAGGCAGATCAATACTGAGCAAGCTATTTCGTACAAGTATTTTTACAAATCTAGTTCAGGTGGGTGTGGAATACATCATTCTCTGCTCCTGTACAGGAGCAGGGAGAATTGCTGCCTACACAGTAATTCTGAGAACCAGTCGTGTCATGATCATCACCATCATATTCTTGAAAAAACACATATACATGGAGAGCTTATCTACCATATCACTCTTAAAACCTGAAATTACTGCAAGTGGATAAAGGATATTTAAAATTGTAACACAAACTGTGACCCTCTGATATTTTTTTTTTCCCCTCTGTGGTTTATTGGAAAGCATCAAGATGTTCTGTTCCTAACTGTTATGTTCCCATTTGAGAGTTAGCAGATGACACAGAGACAGGAATCCGTTGTGATCAACAAACCTCCCCTTGCCTCCAGCCACTTGGTGCTGGTAGGAACTGTAGCTGGATTCTGAAGATTTTTATACAAATTGGAAAACCAGAAAAGCTTAGTTTCTCCTAATGGTCAGTCTGGGTACAAGGCTGATGCTGTAAAACTGTGATTGGTGGGCATGTGAAGGGTCCTTCTTCAGGCATGCCCCTGGTTCAGCTATTCAAGGCATGACTCCTGCTCCAGTCCAAAATATTTTAACATGGCTGAACAGAATATATTTGGTACTGCTGGTAATTATTTTTGCAAGGATTATGTAGGAGTACAGTGAGCCTAAATGCTTTTGGAAAAACTCTTACTTTTCAATAGTTGAGTCCCACCCAAAACTGATTCCAGAACTGGGAGGTTGTACTGGACTGATGAAGAGGAAGATGTGGCTGAAGTTCTAAGAGAAAATACAACAGCCACTGTTTCATTCATTCATTCTTTTCACTTGACTATATCTGCAAAATTATTTTTAGCAATATACTGGATAAAGAAAGAAAGTTTAGTTAGAATGGATTTTTGAAAACCTGTCTTTGTGACTGTGGCTGAATTAAATATCGGTGCAGCCATTCTTCAGAATATGTTTTAGTCTAAATTAGTTAACGTAAGTAAAGTGTACCTGCTAATGCAAAATTTGCCAATATATTTTCAGCTGTCTTCTCTTTTGTTTTTTCAGTTTTGCTGAAAGAATGCAGCATTCTTTCTCTGCCAGCAGGAAGTACATGTCTATTGCTGCATGAAATGAGAGCAGGTTGAAATCTCATAATAAACAGCTCCAAGTATTTATTAAATCATAGAAAGCTGCAGGATGCATTATTTAATACCACATATAATTTTATGTGTGTTAAAGTGACTGAACCAATATGTCTTACGTGCATTTTCTTACTCTGTTTCTGTCTCTCCATCGTTTCATCCCCATGCAAATAGTAATTCTCTCGCTCTGCTTTCAAACTGCCCTTTGTTTCTCCCTCTCTCTCTGCACATCTGGTTGTCCTGCTCTCCCCTTCCCCCCTCCAGCTTGATAGTCTCATTTTTAAAGCTTTGTTCTGCCAAGTATATAATTAAGCAGTAAGACACGACAGGGCATGAATATTGTTGTATTAATTGAAGGGGGAGACAGAGGGAAACCAAAGGAAAAGTACAGAGAAACAATACCAGCTGGCACTCCATGGGTATATAATTTGCAATTCATTTAGGAGAAAGCTCGTCCGTGGGGTGGAATTTTCACTGGAAAGTGATGGCCAACCCTGTGCACCAACTGGATGCTTCTCGGATGGAGAGCTTTGCTCTGCGCTGGGGCAGCATTGCTGCTGTGGCTCTTGCCTGTTAGACCTGCTCTCGTCTCTGCTGCTGGCCTGTCGTGAGCAGGGGGGCTCCGCAGCCAAAAACCTATTAGCTGCTGTATGGAGATAGATGGCTTCTTATGAAGGAAAGGCTATTGTGGTGCAAGTGACATTTTTCTGCTCAGAAGTAGGTGTTAATAATATCATTCTGTAGTTAGCCAAAGTGACTTGTAACATCTGTCTGGGTGCTAGTAATTGTAACATCCATTTCCACTTGAAAATGAGCAAAGAAAATACTAATGAGTGGTTGGCAAGGGCCTGGCAGCGTGAAATCTCTACTGCTTGTTGGTCCAAGCAGCATACAGTAAAACTGCGCCTCTGAGGAGGAAAGAGGGCAAATAAAAACTCTCACTTCAAGTTGGTAGCAGTCACAGCAGTAAGAGCTGGGAGAAGTGACCGTATGCAGAGGACAGCCAGCTCCACTGCTCTAAAATGGGAACTGCTCTTTATTTTTTCTGTAAATTTAATAGTATTTTAGTAATTTATGCACAGCAAAATGGAGAAATAAAAGCTTTAATTACTTTTATGCGATTGGGTTAGGTCATACTGGAAATGTTTAAAAGAAAAATTCCGAATGAATCCCAATCTTATCCCTAGTTTCACAGACTTGCTCTGCTTTTGCATTTCAAATCCAATCTTGAGCTGAAGTGAAGCTGTAGAACATACCTACAGATATTTGAAGCAACACGGCTTCTGTATGTAAATGTCATTGAGAATTAAACATGTAGTTTAACTTTATCCTGTGTGTGTGAGTATAATACTACATTGCTGTCACCGTCTGTAATAGTGCCGAGTGGTAAGGACCAGAGATGCCCTTTGTGGCAACTAATAAACTACAGAAACTACAGAACTTTTTGTCTGCTTTCTCAGGCTTTCATTCCCCTCAGCTGGTTACTAGCTTCCAAAAAAAAAAAAGTCCTACTCTTGAGTGGTTCAAGAAATACAGAGAAGTTATTGAAGAAATCACTGGTCTATGGCATGACGAATTGCTTCCTCTTCTGTACGTTTGAAAGTCTGATATAAGACATTAAAACATATAGGTCATCTTGGCTGTTTTCTTGAGGGTACCTTCTTTCTGTTTTATGTATGAAGTGGGAAGCAAATATTCAGCAGTAAATGTAGATGCATTACATGCATTACTGTTTCATTATCTTCAGTTGACTATATATGCAAAATTATTTTTAGCAATATACTAGATGAAGAAAGAAAGTTTAGATAGAACGGATGTATATATCACTTTCGCATCATATATGAAGTCAATGTATTTGTATATGATCAACAAAGCTCCGACCAGTAGTTTTAATGCTGAACAGCTTTTTTTTGGGAAATTAATTTTTAGTGTGTGGTGTTCTTAAAAACAAGTTATGATACTGGAGCATCAGAACCATAGTAGGACTAAAATTCTTGTGGGCAGTTGTGCTGTTCAGAAGAAATTCTAGATAAAACATTCCAACTTCTTAGTAATTATCCTGGGCCAGAATAGGAACCATGCTTGTTCTTCCTCACGAGCTGGGCTTCATTCACTTTTTGGGTGTGTAGAGGCTAGTGATTGGCATATGTGGGCAGTGCCTGCTGATGTTACTGAGAATTGAACGTGAGTATACGTGGGCAGAACGTGGATCTGCTTTGAAAACTGTTGAAGTGAATTTGTTAATTTATTCATCCTGTATTATACTAGAGCAGCTTTGAGAGGGTTGTCTTGGTCTCTTGGGAAAAATTCCCTCATAAAGATAAATGAATAAATAATGAAAACTCATTGAGTCATCTTTTCAGTTACAACAAAAAAAGAACTTAGGATATTTCTTTTATCCTGTTTTCCTTAAAATGTTAAAATGTAGCAAACGAGGAGGAGAAAAAACATTTTTCTCTTAATTTTATGGTGTTTCTTCTGTCTAGGTTCTGTCACTGCCGCTTTATGAAGTATTTTGCTTCCATATTTGCATCCAGATTCAGCTAGACCTTTCTGAATCAGGATATTTTTTTAAATTTTTTTTTTTTTCCCCAAAGATTTAACTTAGCCCAGAGCACCATCAAGGGAAGTGGGTACTATGGGTTGTGACTGAAATTTTCATAGAAGTAGACAGGGAGCAAGATGCTGCCTTAGTGACTTCTGCTGCACAGTAAAGTTGCAGAGCCCTTTGTATCAATCTGTCTTCCAATAAAATGTACTTAAACTTCGTGAGACTCTTCCTGCAGCTCTCTCTAAATTTTTTTTTGTTGTTGTTGTTGCAATAGTTCCAGTTTCCGTCTTGAGACTTTGTTTTTCACCACACCTAGAGGAGGATACCTTATTATCCTCAGTGGTATAAAGGAGAGTGTGCCAGGCATCTTAGGAGACTGCATGACTCCTCATTACTGTAAGTAACTGAAAATAAAATTGTTAGATATTTGTCCTTCAACTTCTGGTAACTCCTTGTGTCCTCCCTTACTTCCAGTGCTCTGCCACATGGTAACAGATGCCAATTTGATTTTTGTCATATTTTGCGTATTTTGGATCATCTGTTCTGAATATGTATATGAATTAGATAATTCTACTTTATTCTCCCTTTACAGTTTTAAATGCTGTATCCTAGGGTTCAAGCTTTGAGACTTCTCCTTTATAATGGAGTATTAAAATATTTTTTCACTTTAATATAGTCTTGGCTTGGATCAGGAAGGTTCCTGTCCAGATTTCCCAGTGAAGAGTAATGGATAGCTTGCCCTGGTCTCTGACTACAGCGAAAAAAAAAAGCATTATTACTCTGCTTTTGCTATTTCTTCCTTATTGCTGTAAGAATAATTTCTTAAGTTGGTTATATGGTAGCACTTTATTTTTTCAGGTGGTAATGACAATGGAAGCTCTTTCTGCCCACTTGTCTCTTGTGATTTGGTTAGGTCCAGTTTTCACCTTTCATATATTTAGTATGGTTTGTGTATGTTTTTTTTATTTGTTATGTGACAGGAGAACATCTCTTGTTTGAGAACATGATCCTCATAAGAACCATAAAATCAAGAAACTCAAACCCCAATTATTTATGCTGGTAGTAAAATGGCTGGAATTGTTCATTCTGTTGCAGTATCCTTTACTGTGTGAAAGACTTTGGTAAGCAGGAAGGATTTCAGAGACCAGTAGTAAATAACGAAGTATTACCGGGAATGCAAAAATGTATGACAAGCTATGGCAAATGTAACTGCGTTGAGGTTGATATGGAGGGATAACTGTTCAAAATAGTGATAAATATTTCCATGTTTGAAATTAAAGATGGAAAGAACCATAAAATCAATACAAATGCTACCACTAGAGAGAATTCTTACCTGTCTAGACAATCTGAATAAAAAACAATGTTTCAATCTTTTCACAAATTATTGATTTTGGAAGTACCGTGCAGTGTTAACAGGTAATTATAGCATGAGAATTAGATCTTAGGTGCCCAGTGCATCTCTTTCCTGGGCTGCCAACTCTGTTTCTAACTCCAGGATGATGCACTACAATAGGAAATTAAATTGTGGGAATGCCATGTGCAGTTGTAGCAGAAAGCACAATTCATTTCAGAAATGCAGCCCCTGGAAGGATGGATGGGGGAAAGAAAAAACAGAGCAAGTGGAGCACAATGTTGTTCTATTTAAATGGAAATATTTTTGACATGAAAACTAGAAAGGCTTTAATGTTCATGATAGCTTTTTTTTCCTACTGAAAAATCAACCTCTTTTTCATAAGAACAGAACAATTTAGAAAAAAATCTGGAACCAGTTTTCATTTAAAAAGAATTTGACTGGAATTGTTTTCTTCTTTTGTGTGTGTGTTTGTGGGGCGAGGCTGGTTGGGGTTGGCTGTAGTATGTTTGAGGTTTTTTTTCCCCAATCACCAAGGAAGAATAGCGAAGTTCCTGGATCAGTTTTTCTTGCAATATTGTAGAATATTTACTATTTTCAAAAAGTGTAAAAACTAGTTGAGATGAACAATTGTCTGAAATAGTTTCAATTTAGGCAGTTCTTCCATGGGAATGTCCTGCTTTCTAAGATGCTTGAGGACCAGTGTAGATGCTTTCCAACGAAAAAACCTGAAAGTCCTGCAAGTCTCCAAAGCTGTGAACTATTCCCAGTGCACGTAACTTCACAGTAATGTAGTGGGCAGAAATTTATTCCTGATCTCAGCTGGTTATAAGTCTGTGCCCTGGAGCATGAAGATTGAGGTTCTTGCAATTTTTAGTCTAGTTACAGAGGCTATTAATCATTCTGTTCAATCCCTTCTTGAGTATTGCTGAGCTCTTTGTTCAATATGTTCTGAGCTATTGAACCTCACAGGTCAATTACACAGTGTTTATAAAGCTAATTCTGGATTTTGACCAAGAGTGAAAACGTAATCCTCAGAGGGACCAGGTATTGCTTTTAAGTCAGCTGTTGTTTCTAATGTTTCATAGGTGAGAGGAGAAAGCCAGCAACAAACTGATGTGATATTCAGACTTCACAGAGCCGAAAAGGTGGTTAAATGCAGATGAGCTTTTGAAATTTCTGGAATCTTATCTTTGGTTCTGTTCAGGATTCTCAATGGTAATTTTGGGCTTACTGCTAACTCTTAACAAATTACTGACCTTCCCTGCTACGGTGGGTGGTGTACTCCAGCAGATGGATGTGTGCTACTGCTGCAGTGCTGGGATCTGAGTCCCTCCGTTTGGAGTGCAGCGATGCTCAGCGTGGTTAGGTAGTGTGAAATTTCATTCCTCACTCAACAAAAGGTGAGGCATCTGAACATTCAAGGCCTGGATAGAAACCTGGGACATGATTCCTCTGTTTTTCTTTTTTTTTGTTTCCTCAAATCAGTGGTAATTTCACTACCATAATTCTGCTGGTGTAATTAAAAAAATCCTAAAAAAAAAAAAAAAATCCCAAAGCAAAAAAACCTGCCAAAACACTCACAAATGAAAACAACTGGCCCCTCAGTGTTTATGTATTCTGAAAATGTCAGGAAATCATGGTTACTGTTAGGATAGCTGTCGATTTATAAAAGAATATCAGCTTCCCAGCCAATTTTGTGGACTTGGGAGAAGACCATCTGGAGGAGAAACGGAGCATAACCAACGATTGCAGAAGAGAATCATCATCAGTATCATACCCAATTAATGCAAATGCTCAGCTGCTGAATTGCTGCATAAAAAGATGGCACGACAGCACCTTGATTTTTCCTTGGGAAAAATGTTAATAAACATTCCCTGTTCTGGGAATGAAAATTGCCTAGCATTAAGAGCATGAGCCAGAAGTTATATGTTTCTTTCTCTTCTAGGAAGTGTAGTAGCTGGCTAATTTGTGCCATGAAATTAAAACTTTCTCACGAGCCTGCCAGTAGTGTAACATGCAGTTCATCACAGTGGAATGAATAAAGTCTGGGAAGTTTTATTGCAAAATTAAAGATACTTCTTTTAGAAGATATTTTTCCAGCTTGAACGGGAAAATACTACATTCCTTCTTCTGAAGTGCTGGATATTAAGCATCTCTGAATCAGTACTTCCACGTGTGGGAAGGGACGTATGCATTCATTTACCCTGAGTGGCCTCTGCAGTGGGGGCGTTTGGGAACTGGCCAGTTGCTGTTTGTTATATAGGAAAGATATCAGACTCACAAATGCTTTTGTTTGTAGATACTAAAACATTTTACAAATTTAAGAATAATATGTACATCACACTTCAACTAAACAGGAATTACTTGAGTTGCTTTGTGATTTTCTAAGATAGACAAATTTATTCATTCAACTGACTAAGAAATAATGTGGGTTTTTTTTTTTCCCCACTGGACTCCAAGCCTCATTTAGAAGTCTCTCAAGTGTGAGTAAACAAGTTGGACTGAGTAGTCCAGTTAGTATCATCACCTTACTCAATATTGTGTTCTTTCAGTTTCTCAATCAGCGAGTTACCAGGAAGCACTTTACTGTAGAGGTGGTCTTTTCAGCAGGAGAAAGGATCCTATGGAACCGTAGAATGATTCTGATCAGGAGGGACCTGAGGAAGTCTCTTGTCCAACCACCTGCTCAAGGCACGGTCAGCTATGAAAGTGGATGAGGCTACTCAGAGATTTATCCAGTCATATCTTGAAAACCTCCAAGGATGGAGACTGCAGAACATGTCTGGATAACCTGTTCCACTTCTTAAAGGCTGGAATTTATGTCCTGTCTGAATCTTCTCTTTCTGCATATGCTTGTTGTCTCTTTTCCTCCCACCATACGGTATCGTAAAGAGCTTATCTATCTTCTCATGACCTCCTTATAGATTCTGGGTAGCTGCCACTAGGTTCCCCTGAAGATGTCCCTTCCCCAGGGTGAGCAAACCTTGGACCCTCAGCCCCTCCTCACAGGTCAAGTGCTTCAGCCAGCAGCCATCTTGGGTGCCATTTGTTGAACTCCTGGGTTTGTCAGTGCCTGCCTGATACTAAAGGGCCCCAAACTGACCTCAGTAATCCAGATATGGTCTAACGAGTGCTGAGAGGAGAGGGGTGATGACTTCCCTGGATGCAGTACCTCTGCTCCTGCTCCTGTTCCAGCTGTTGGCCCCCCACTGCTGCCGGGGTCATGGGGGCTCTTGAGTGGCTGCTCTCTGCCACGTCTCCCAGGGCTGTGTCTGTAGATCTGCTCAGGGCAGTCATCCCAGCGTGTGACATTGCAGGGAGGGGACTTTATTCGCAGGTGCTGGACTTTGTGTATGTGCTTGTTGAACTGCATGAAGTTTCCATCAGGCCACTTCTCCAGCCTGTCCAGATCTTTCTGGATGTCAGCCCTGACATACCAACATCCCCACCCCATGAACTGCAAACTTGGGCACTCCATCGTCACCTCCAGGTTGTTGACAGGGATATTAAACAGGACATGTCCCCTGATGGACCCCTGCAGTACTTCATTTGTTACCAGCCTCCAAGCAGAGTACAACCTATTAATCACTACCCTCTGGCATAACTACCTTAACCCAACTACTTGTCCACCCATTCAGAGTGTAACATCTGAATACGGGAAAGCTGTGGGAGACTGCCACAAGCCTGCTAAAGTCAGTGGTGCTCGCCACTCTGATGCTGTCCAGAAATCCAGTCGTTGTATCAAAGAAGGCAGTTCAGTTGGTCAGGCAAAGTTAAATTCATGCAGATTGTTACCACCATTTTCATGTGCCTCCCATTTTTCCCAAGGACCTAAGTGACCAGTCAGTCGTTTCCAGATTGTTCTTTTGGTCTTTTTTTTTGAAGACGGTACTTTGGCTTTCTCTAGACATCAGAAACCTTTGGCAACCTCCATTCCTAAGGGATTGTTATGTCTCCTGAAGTCTACTTCAGGCATGTTTCTGTATTTAGTTGTCTACTTTGCAAGCCTGAATTCTTACTTTCTTACTGAAAATACTTGAAAGAGAAAAAATGTCCTTTCACTGTTTGCTCTAGAATTGAAAAATATTTTTAATGTCTTTCAGGTGTTATTTTTCTTCCCCTGATACTCTACTTGCTATAGAAAATGAAGTTTATGCTTATTGTGGGTGGTTTCAAATATGATGATGGCATTTCCAAGTTTGTAATGTGGTTGATAGTTTGCTTACGCATCTAACCACTTCATTACCTGGAAGCTTCAAACCTGTTGTGCAGCACACCTCAGTCTTTTTTCTATAGCCAGAGTTTGTCAGAGGTGCTGTGGTTGCCATGACCTCTTTAGAGGAGGGTGCCAAGTGCTAATGCAGGATCACAGTGCCAAGGAAAATGGTGGAGTTCGGTGTTTGACAGCACTCCCTGTTCTGTCCTTGGAACAGAGGTTGGCAAAGGTTCTGGAGAAGGTGGTGGTAGCTTCATTTATGTTGGAGAGAAGCTGTTATGTAAATACTCAATATCAAGGCTGTATATAAGTTTGAAAGTAGTTGTGTGTGCTGGATTTTTTCATCGCTATCTAACCTTTCTCTAGTGTCACCTGGATCTTGAGCAGCAGTAGCTGTTGTTCTGACAGAGCTTATTGCGAAGCATGAATCAGAGCTCTTAAATGTTTTGTTTGTCTGAAGGAGCAACCTAGATAGCATCTACGTCTGCCCAGCTATTTTCTTTACTCTGAGCATTACTCATTTGGCTGAACACTTGTTTTCACTGCCCTTTTGCTCGTGGTAGACATTGGGCAGGATCCTGGAATGCTTGAGCAAATACTGTGGAGACCTTAATCTGTGTTTTGACTAGTACGAGCAGAGGCCTTCAGGTATTCCAGAAAAGGCTCTCTGAGTATTGCACACAAATGGAACCATTGGCATTTTAGGTAACGAGTATGCAAGATGCATGGATTTGTCATTACACAAACCTTCAACATCTCTGCTTTGCCTCACAAGGGTGTCTCTGTCGCCACTGGACTGCCGCTGGTCTGATCTGATGATCAATCCGACGTTGAGCTGCACTGACGATGCAGGTGAGCCTCGTGGTGGTGGTGGTACGGAGAAGCAGCAATGCTCAAGGACATGCAGATGCTTCTGTACACGCCTGCTCAGCCCAACCCCCTTTTGGGTGCCTCGTGCCTCTGATATGTTGTGTGTGTCTGTGTGTGTGTCATCAAAGAAAAACAGGAAATCTAGAATATCTTGTTTGCTCCACTGTTATAAACAGCTGGGAATATGCTGTGCTATTCCAAATTTATTAGCTCATAAAATGATGTGATGGGACTTCAACAATAGTGTTTTCACTGTTCTGAGAAGCATACATTTAACCATCAATCATACTTGCGTGTGCGTTCTGTTAAATACGTAACCTTCTTTTGTGGTGTGTGCACATACTGCGTCCTTATGTCTAGCGACTGGTATCGTATTGCAGCCAAAGAAGTGATGTGAGTAATGTGCAATATGGATGTAAACACTGACATCCATAGTGGTGGTTAGCGTGCTGTAAATGTGTACTAGGGCCTTATAGCCAACGAATAGCACATTGAATTAATAACTAGTTTTCTTGTGCTTACTTAGAGAATAAGAATAGAGAGTATTCAGTGATAATGATTTGCACTGGGATAAATGTTGTGTTATGGAAGTGCAGTTGAAAATTATGTCATTAATGAAGCGTTTTATTAGACAGTCTTCTTAAAATACTGCCTGCAGTGTGGTTGATGCAAAAATGAAAGTTGTTTCATGATAATATATCCTATAAAAAACTATTTCAAGAAAGATTTGGAGAAAATTTGAGACATGTTAATGAAAAATATCTTATTTTTCCTATTGTGTAAAAAACTTTTAGATTTAATTAATCCTACTCAGTCAAATATTTTGCCTTACAGGCAGTACTTTTTTTTTTGCTAAAATTTATTTAACAACAGGCTAATTTATTTATTTAAAGCCTATATGTCAGTAAAAAGTAAATTTTTCTTATTCAGTTCTCGATTATGTGATGGAAACTATTGAAGTGTTTAGAATGCCTTTTGTTTAAGGGTTTGCAGTGTGTCATCCTCAGCTTTTTCTTAGCTACCAGGGAATGGTTTAATGTTTTGATTTTGATGTATAAATGCGGAAAATCTCTAGGTCTCCTATATGAGAAATCTCTTTGTGGCTTGTATTTTGTGGACACTGTCATTTTCTGCATTGCTTTAATGCAGTTTCTGAGGTTAAAACCTTTATGGCGTCCACAGGAAAGCCCTTATGCATGCTGAATCCACTTAAATAAAACTCTCAAAAGCTACAAAATGTAGTATAGCAAATCATTCGTTGAAGAGTGACCCTTAAATATATATGTGAAAGAATGAAGTGCAATGTTCCTGCTTTTTCCTCCTGTTCTCTAGAAAAATAATGGAAAACAAGGTGTCCAACTTGTAACCTAGAGGTGAAATGTCATTCCAAGGTAGTTTTTTGTGCCAGCTGACAGTTTTTTCTGCTGATCTGCATGCCTTAAATCCAGGCTGGCTTTTGTGTAGTGGCTGTTAATGTCACCTGTATCTTCTGAAGTCTTAAGTCTTATTTTTCCAAATTAGATGAGGAAATTGGTGTTAGGTTTGGTTTAGGATAAAACCTTTTTATCCTTGCTTCGCCTAAAACTCCAAAGTGTTAACTTCAGAGGTCTCCAGAACTTGATTACGTCCATCTATCTCTGTTCTTGCCAAAAGTATTGCCTTTTTTTTTTTGGTTTTTTTTTTTTTTTTTTTTTTTTTTTTTTTTTTTTTTTTTTTTTTTTTTTTTTTTTTTTTTTTTTTTTTTTTTTTTGTTTTGGCATTTTGCCTTCCTTGCTTGTGTCCCTTGAGCTTTCCCTCAGTAAACATCTGCTGAAATTACTTCAACCCTTTTTACTGCATATTACTTTTTTTTTTACTAGTTTGACTAACATCTCTTTCCCTGTCTTGATACAGAGGTATGCAGACCACTCTTGTCACATGTTAGCCCGTTTAAGTAAATACCTATTCCCAGTTTTTTATGGTTTTCCTGTGGCACGCTGCATCAAATGGTGGGTCTCTAGAATGTGTTTCTGAGCGGGAGACTAACTAGATTAGCTCCTTGAATCCGTGACTTGGAAGGTGAGTGAGTATCGGGTCTTTGTAAAATTGATATCTGCTCTGTGCACAAGAACGGCTTAATCCACCAGGATCCTGGCCATTTGAGTGGGTAAAATGTAAGCAGAGAGTTTCGATTGCACCAGCTGTGTAACGGGGAAGCAGCTGGAGCACTGCCGGAGAGCAGTTGGCAGCGCCAAGCCGTGACAGAGGGGCTTTGGATTCAGGAATATAAACACTTGTCTAGCTGAAATGATTAGAGGAAGTATTTCTATACCTCCGTTATTAACTGCTTATGAAAAATGGAGCAAATGTTTTAACTGTAAGCTCTGACATGACAAATAGACTCATGAAGAATGAAGTTTATTTGGGACTGCAGTGAAGTCAATGGAGCGGAAGCAGATTTTCTCTGTATGTTTGGTAGAGGGAGGTGGGAATGTGAATATATGCCATTGAAAAGTATTTTGTATAAGGCCTTACACAACTACAACTAACTTAAGCATTATACAAATAGTTAGAGCAGTGTAAAGACCAATGAGCAAAAAAAGAAAAAAAAATTGTAACTCCTACTTTTTCGTAATGTTATTACAACCTTTAAAGCACTGATTTAAAATAGTTTTAAGTGGAAAAAAAATTGCAAAGTTTAACAGAACGGGCAGAAGAAATGTCATTCTGCTGAAGTTTCAAGTCAAACTGCTAACCTCTCAAATGTTGAATCAGCTTTTGACAGTAATAGTTATTTTTGCAGAAACAAAATTTTCAACAAATGTTTTGTTAATTCAATAACTAGTTTATTCAGAGACTGGAAGTTAGTTGGAAGCTGAAAATCAGGATGCTTTGTTCTCATCTTCAGTGTATCTGCAAAAATGAGCCTGAAGCGATGCCATGTACCAGTTCTCCATCAGGAAAAAAAAAAACCAATGGAAAACCTTCCTAATTTATCGTAACTGCAGACAATAATGCACTTATTAAAAGATATAACTTGTTTCTGTGGGGTTTTTTGTCTACCATTTAAAACTACTTTATTTCCTCAAAAAATTTAAGTAATGAGTTTAATGTATTTTAGTTCTGATTTCCTTTTAAATGCTGCTTAAGACAAATTATAGGGAAACAGCTTTTATTTTCCATTTACTAGACCTCAAGTACATGTTTCTTAGTACTAAAATGTAAATTGAGAATTTGAATATATATGCAATTTCTGAAGCTCATTGTGTATTTCTTGCTTGGAAGAAATTACAAATTAAGCATAACAATTCTAGTTCATCGAAAACAGATCTTTTTATGATTACCAACTGATAATATGTAACAACTTAAGGAAAATAATTTTGTACAAACTTGTAACAAGTTCTAAAATAATTTTTTCAACTTGATTAAAATAGGTAACTGAAGTTTATTTTCAATGGAAATAATGGTTTATTTTCAATGGAAATAATATGTAGGACAAAGTTGTATATGTCAGTGGCTTTTATTCTTGAAGATAAAAAAATTCTGTCATTAGTGGCCCATAAAAGATCTAGACATAGAGATTGTGGGGTTGAATCTTAAATCTAACAACATGCTGTACATAAAGATGTAGTTGGGGACTCACAGCTCGTCTAAGGAGCCGACAGCTGATGTGCCTGAGAACAGATCACCGAATTTTCATTCGGGGCATAATTTTCTTTTTATGGCACACAGTAAAGAATACAGTTTTAATTATATTCATTCAATGTTGCCGTTCCTCAATGAAGTCATGAACTTAGAATCATAGAATGGTTAGGGTTGGAAGGGACCTTCAGAGGTCATCTAGTCCAACCCCCCTGCAAGGAGCAGGGATAACTTATTGCAGAATGTCTTCCCATGATGACCTTTTCTGCTTCTTGTGTAACCGTGTCTGATCTATGTTTCTGTTTGTGTAAAAACAAGAAACCCTACGTGAATCAAAGCAATTAAAAAACCAAAACCCCCTACGCCCTGATATGAACCAAGTCTACTGTGCAGGTTGTATAAAGTGTACTGATAAGTAAACTTGTGACTTTTACAGTTGTGAGGGAGGTGAAACAAAGCCTGGAGTCATGCGCAATGACTTTCCTATTTGTCTTCTGAAACCTCATTACACTTTTCAAATCTATTGCCTATGTAAATGCCAGTCCACTAATGCTAATTTTTGGAAGCTAAATGCAATGTATTTCTGCTGTTTTCTGACTGTTGTCAGTAGCCGTGAAGATATGACTTATACCCATATTTGTCAATGTGTTGTTTGCGGCCTTTTATTTACAGTTGCTGTTCATCAAGGCTGAGCTAAATTTTTGGCAACTTAAATCCAAGCAATGTCCTAGCAATGTTCTAGTGAAAAGTTTGGGAGAAAGGGCAGTGTTAGTTCCTCTGAGAACAGATAGAAAAAAAGCTTTTTTTTTGGTCATAATACGTTTAACATGAAGTATGAGGCCAGGAATCAAGGTTGAATGACTTACTTTTCAATGATTGATTGGTGTAGGTTTACAATGTTGAAGCATAGTAGGCCGTACTTTAGCACTGCCCAGCCTAATACTGCTGTTTACTGTTTAGGTTGTACACTGTCAGTGCAAAATGTGCTCAGATGTTTTTGGGCAATCCATGGTTAGGTCAGTCAGCCCAGGTCACGTGGAACTGGAGTAATGTGCGCCTCTGAGGTGCCTCAGTGCCTGCTGGTTTGCAGACCTAAGTATCTCTTTGTTTGTAGGTACATACAGTCATGTGTGCACATGGGTAATGATCCAATGAAACTTATGAATGGAATTAAACTTGAGGAGCTGCCTTCTATATTTTTGTTCAAAATCATAACTATGAAATTTTCTGGTTGAAAACAAATACAAATGAAAAAAAAATCCACTTTATATAAAATGTATTTTTAAAATGCCTACAAGGAGTCAAGAGATGATGGAGATGAAGCAATGCTGACCCTCCACTACCTACAGTGCAATGACCAAGCATTTCCATAATGATATTACTTTTCACAGTAAGCTGAGTGAATTACAGCACATTTTCTCCGAAGCGTGTGCTGTAGTTGTGGCACAAGTGAATTCTAGGGCTTTTAAAGTATTGCAAGTGTTCTGTAGCCATGCTTGCCTTGCAATCAGTTGCAGTTCAGCACTTGTTAAGAAATACAATTTTTTTAAAAAAAGGGAATGTTGTGATAGAAGCATATCTTAATAGATTACAGTGAGTCAAGGGAATGATGTTTTTGGAAAGAAGAGGTAAATGGAGGGAGTAAAGATGATGTGTTTATGGTATTGTGCATAATGCCTTAAATCTAATTTTATTTCATGTCTTTAATACTAATTGTTGATGCTAATGTTAAGCCAAGATAATAGTTTAATAGCAAACTTTAAAACCCTGAGGTTGTTCTGTTGAGTGGAAGACATTAAAGTGACATCAAAGGAAATACTGTCATTGGAGTTTGCCAGCCTGATAGCAGAATAAAATTTGTATAAAAGGCCAGGACTAAATGAATACATCAGATTTCACAGTACTTCTAACCTCAGAACCTAGCTGCATTCAAATATAATTTCTTTTCTTCTGGCAGAGAAAGTGCTGTGATGCTTTTGGCAAGTTATTAAACATCTGAGCCTTAATTTTCCATCTGAGGGAGAAGGAAATTATTATCTTTCTCTGTGGATATTGAAGATACATTTCCTAACACATCTTGAAGATATTCCAGTGTTACAGTGCTAGGGAGGGAAGATGGCCTTGGCAATACAAAGATGAAGTCAGACAAAAGTTATTCAGTATTGCTTCCCTTTGCCCCCATAACACAAAGTCATTTTATTCTGTCTCATGTGGTTTTTGGATTGGTATGGTTTTTTTAGCCTTTTGATCAAAAACAATGAAATGAATCTCTACTAAGACTGAAGTTTGGCACCTTCTTGTGAAAGAGCACTTTATTTCTGATGTTTTAAGTGCAAGGACCCTCATGGGACGGTCTAAGAAAAATTTCTTTTTGTACTAGGAAATAGCTAACTTAGTTCTGCTATTAAAATATTTTATTATGGTAAAATCACATTTTGCCATAGAAATTAACAGGTAACTGTGTACCGTCCTGCCATTTCTCTGTCTTCTATGATAAAAGAAATAAGAAGAATCTGTTAAAATTGTTTACTTTAAGAGCAGGGGATGTAGCCATAACATTTTCATATTAATATGTTAGCTGGACTGATGCCAAGCTCATGTTAACATTTTGGTTTGTATTTACATGCATTAAAGTATGCCAGTTGTATGTAACTTGCGATTCAAGGAGTGTTTCTGCACTTTGGATTTAAGTTTTCATGTGGGACTTTTTTTTACACTGTGTATGTGTATTAATGGTTCTGTGATGGTATCTCTTTCATTCATGCATTAGCCTTTGCTAAAGGAAGACTCAGGTTTGTGGGTTTTTAACTTTATGCTTGCGTATTAAAGTGGCGTTTTTTAATTTTGTGGCTTTTTTTTTTCTTGCGTGTATTTTTAAAAACCTGCTGCTAAGTTTTCTTTTTTTTTTGTTCTAGTTCTGTTCTAATATACAGGTTTCACAGTGTATCATATGGAAATGGGTTCATGCCATTAATAGGTATTCATATTTACTACTTTGACTTGAGATTTTGGTTAAAGAACTGCTGTTTGATAAGGGCAAGCTTAATGTTGTTTATATTACCTGGGTTTGAAATGAAAAGCAGCAATTAAAAAATGTAAATGAATATTTCTGGAAAGTGACCCCAGGGATGCACTTGATATATGTTGTTTGCTGCGGGTTATGCTGTGGAGGCGTATTATACAGTTTAATATTCAGTGATATCTTGCCCCCTGCCTTCTCAGAAGTTGAGCTTTAGAGGAATACAGTTGGCAGAGTAAGAAAAGAGGCTGAAGTATTAATTCAGCGCAAGCAAATCACAAACCCAAGCCCCTTGAAATTTGAGATCCTATCAAACAATGCAGCAGCTTTTGAACCTGTATTGCCTTTCTCAGAGGTGCACAAAGACTGGTGCATGCTCTCACCTGGTCACCTCTGGTACCCTGTCTTGGTACAGAGCCTCTGTAATTTCTTCATTTGCATTGAAATGGCTTGGGAAATGGCAGCGCTTAGACCTTGGATGATCCTTGGAATTAGGTGGTTGTAAAGGCTGTTTCGTTTGATTTAAGATAGACACCTGCTACTAGCAGGGAAGTATAAGGATAAGAAAATGATAGTCTAACTATCCAGTTAACTAGTCTAACTACTCAAACAAGAATTTATTTCAGATCTCTGTGAATGTTGCTGGCTGCCTTTGCTGGTAATCATAGTACTAAACAGTCCTCAGAGAGCCAACATTATTAAGCTACACTTTTCAAAGATAGATTTGAATTGCTTGCTGTTTTTTTGAAAATAGTGTCAGTAAGTAGGCCTATCAAAAAATCGTTATGTGAGTCATTTTGATTTCAGTGCTTGTTTGAAGCAGAAATACACCAGCCTAGATACGAGCGTGGACTTTGAGGGATGGGATGGAGGGCATCCTTTGTTCTTTATGCTGAATAAGAATACAGATTATTCTGGTTGCTTGCTTTCCACGTTCATGAAGGAGTGCCAGTGCAACCCAGAGTCACCGTGACTCCTCGGCGAGGCAGGAAGAGCTGGTCTTCTCCTCACTTGATAGCACCTGCAATCTGTGGAGTCAGGCTGTTTGCTGCGTTGCTTCGTGGATTCCAGTTTTCAGGAAAGTTAAGCAGGTGTGAGAATGATCAGTAATCTTAGAAATTACACATCCTTATTACATCAGTAAATTACCTCTCTTAAAGTTTGGCAAGGGGCAGTCTTCATTCCAAGAAGGATTTTTCTTTTGCTTTCATAATTTTATCCAAGTTTTCCCAAACTTAGTACCCCGAGAAAACTCTTGATGAATGTGTATTAGAGATTTGTTAAAGCTTAACTAAAACTTTCTAGGCTTTCACACTGCAGAAGTACGCTGCAGTTCCTTATAAGATCAATGTTAACTTGCCTGTGCACATGCTGAAGCATGAAAAGGGACAAAGTCAGATTGCTGCCGTCGCGTATCCCCTCCGGTTTCAGGTGATGATCTGAGGCACCTGGAGAATGTGAGAGCAAGGATGCTATTTTTTTTTCCCTCAGTATATTCAGTGCTTCTAATATATGCAGAAGAAGGAGCCTAACAAGGAATTTGAAGGGTTCAGGAAGGCATTGGAAAAGGACATTGGTGTGTATGGGCAAGCATAGAGCAGGAGGGCATAACAGTGAGTACAGAGGGCTAAGAGTGAAGGTGGTACCAGAAACAGTTTAAGGAGAATGGGCAGGAGTTCAGGAGTATGGGAGAAGATGATCTCTAATATTTGGAGGACAAGATCCTTTTGGGAATTAAAATATTTCTGTGCAGTCCCCAGTCTCCCTGTTCTGTTTCAGCAAATAGGTGTGAAGCTCACTGATACGCATACCCTATACACAACTGATCCATTTTAGGATGGGAACTATTACTGTTGTCACTGTTCAAACTTAACTACAGAAGCCTGTGATCTAGCCTTCCTGTTAACACTATAGCTACAGATGAATCTGCATGAGAGAGATCTGTATTACCAAGTATTTTAGAGGAAAGAGTGGTATTATATACAATTAAGTTGAACCAAAATGCCATGTTAAAAATTAGCTTTAGCTGCAAAGACTATTTCTTTCACTTGTTTTACTCATTTTTGTTATAGTGGAGTTTGTGTTGCCCGTCCTGACAACTTAATTGCGAGTCTCATAACCTTTGTTCTTGTTCTGAAAACTTTAGAATTTGGCATTTATGTGACAATCTTCTTAGCATTTCAAAAGTAACTAAGAGATGAAATCCATGTGTGTATTAAAGATCTGCTTAAAATTGTCTTGCAGATGTTGAGTGTGTCTTGTAAACAACCATAAAACTTTTCTTTTCCTTTTCACCAAGTACGGCAACAGGACCCAGGGGGCTCGACACATGAATTCTTCTTGTTCTGCTGGTGGTAGCCTTGAGAGAAATTGAGAAAGGTGGTGTCCCTCTTCCCAGAGCTGTGAAAACTGTGATGAAACCAATTAGCCATCTGTGCATGTATTGTAATTGGTAGTTTGTGCTGTCATGGGCAGTTAAAGAACAAGCAGCCTTTTGTGTGTTTGCTTCCCAGCATACTAGTTGCACTGAGGTTAATGAGACTCCCCAGGAATATAAACACCTCAGATACAAGTGCAGAGTATGAGGTGTGTATTTTTATTGTAACATTTCAAATAGAAACTGTTTATTTGGGAAGTGTCAAATCTGTGGTTGGCATATGAAGTTCAAAAGCAGCCATCAGACATTTAAAAGAGATCTTATGCTTGGTTTTTTTTTATCACTATGACTTCAGTGAAATCTTAGATGGAATTCTTCTTGTGTGAATTTTTATTGCCTTAGTATCTTTGTATCTGTTAGTACTCAGTCTTTTTGCATTTTAAGTTATTTCCACAACCTTTTTTGAGGACAGACAGATATCTTGTTAGACGTACGAGCCCTCAATATTATAAGATCTAAAAGCATTTCAGGATTTTTGTCAGTCATTTTTGTCAAAATTGTGTCAGGCAGCAGCCATAATGTTGTGCTGGAGTACTTCACGTGTATACGTTTTCTGAAAGACATCCAATTCTGTTGGGAATTGTACCTCAGAAGAGTTGTTCTGCAGCATTTACATTTCTGAGGCCTTCAAACTTTTCCTCCGTGAAACTTTAAATTGCATTTTTTCCTTGAAACACTCTAGGAGAAACAAAATTTTTGTTTTGATGCTTCTCCTGTTCTAGACTACTTTTTCCATTTACCATTGTTAATTACACGCAGGATTGTTTTTTATGATAAAACTTTTGTTCCAGTGACCAACCACCCTCTCAGTGAAGAATCTTTTCGTAATGTCCAATCTGAACTTCCCTGGACGCATTCCATTTCCTTGTGTCCTATCACTGGTCATGTAGGCTATTTGTAGGCTGGGTTGTTTTTCCTTTGGGAGACACCGTAAAAGCTGAATAAAGATTGCCTGATATTACATGGGAGGCATATTGTTACTCATTGACATTATGTGAGGCAGGCACAACCTGGCTGAAAATGGAATGCGTTATTAGAATATCAGACACTAGCTAGCATGAGATAAACAATTATATAAAGTCAGCAATTACATTGTTCAAATTGCAAACTGAAACTATGTTTTACAGAAAGAAAAGATAGGTTATGGCTGAGAGCACCTAACTAAAATGACAAATACATGTCTTGCTACAAGTTTCCTTCTTGGCTTTTTCTTTTTAATAGTTAATATCACTACAGTTTTCTTATCAGTTCTCTTACCTCTTAACTGTCTGCTTCCGAATCCCCTCACTGAAACAGAAGGCAAGGAAGGGTGATGTTCCCTCCCTCTTTCACTAGAATGGGTGGCCAACTTGGCCATAGGATGTTCGTCTCACTTCTCTATCAATAAAGACTCTAGAAGAGTAGAGTGCTATTTTAATGATTAGACTGCTAGGGTTATACTAATTTTATTTTTACGTATTAAGAAGACATCTTACTAATTGGAAGAGCAACAGAACAATCAAGTGTCAGTGATTCTACTTCACGAGAGAATTTTCTTAACATCCACAATGTGAACAGATTGTGTTCACTGCTGCATAATTTTGTCCATGAGCCAGATAGCTCATGCTGCCTCATTTTTTGAGAGTTTATTTTTCCTTTCTAGAAAAGAATGTAAGATTTCTCTTAAGAAAATATCTGAAACAATACATTATTCCCATTTTAACTGTGTGTAGATAGTCATGGCGCCTCTTAGATTATGAGGATGACCGATTTAAGGGGTTTTGGCTTTGTTTTATGGCACAGTAAGAATTCTTTTCATAATAATCTTCTGCTAAATCAGTCAGAAATTAAATACAGTACCAAGGTTCTTTTTTTTTCCCCACAGAAGATTTTGCAATTGGGTTTAGTCTCATATAAGTTCTGAAGAAGGAAATAAGTGTGTGAGTACCACGGCAACTGTATTTCAGGAGAGATGCATGGCTGCATCATTCAAAATAATTTGATATGTGCAGACTTTAGATACCTTCTGGAATGGCCAAAACAAAAATAGTGAAGTATTAAAGCAATGTATGCTGGTTTTGATATGTGCTGACTGACTTATGAAAGTGTTTTGGAAGCAAAAAACTCCCTGCATCCCCACCCCAATACTGCAGAGAGGTCTCATGCAAAACTGTAAATGCTCAGTATTTTGTAGACTTTCTGACTTGAAATATTTGAAACAGTGCTATAAATTCTGTAATGGTGATTTAAGTGGAAGAAGATATCCACTCTCAACCTTTAACCTGTTAGTTCTATGGAATCATTTGCCTGTTTTGTCATAGACTTTGATTTCTTCTCTTTCCTCATGTGATAGGGAGCCTTCAACTTGATACAAGAGAGAGATATCTAAATTAAATAGATAAATCAATATATTTGTTCCAAGTCATTTAAGACAAGTTCTATTTGTGTTTGAATTTATTAGACTGAAACAGTTGGTTTCCTTTAAAATTTCGTGTCAAAATTCAGGAAATTACTGAACATCTGAAACAAGGTAATACGAATTCTTTCCTCCCTCTGGAATTAATATTTTGCTCCTTTTTTAGTTATTAAAATCTTTGAGACTTCTTGAATTTTCTTGATAGGCCACATATTTGCTCTTGAGCTGAATAGAACAAATCTGTTGATATATAAATTCCTCCAGCCCTCTGTGGTCACTGTGTGCTCCATCACATGACAATCCACATTCTTCTTCTTCACAAGAAGATTGTAGGGCAGAATATCGCTAGGGAGTCTATTTAAGAACATACTCTAATGGGGTCCAGCTCCAGAGATGCTGAAAGAGGTGGTCTGAGTAGGAAAAAGAAAATGTTTAGGTGGAATTTTCTATGAGAATGGGTGCTCTGTGAACAAGTAAGTATCAGTAGCTTTGCTACCACTAGCTGTATTTTGTAGAGATAGTTTTTATAGTACAGGGAAGAGGCTTTTTTCTCTTGTCCTTTCTGAAGTTTTCTGTCTTTAGCAGCTTGCTTCTTGTGTGATGCTTTCTATTTCTCGTCTAAGATATCCTGGAAAAATAGATAAGCTGCTCAACATGCATTAAAGCTTTATCAACTTCTGGACTGAGGTGCCCTTCAGTGAGAATGCCCAGGTGGATGCAACCCTCTTGTCTGAATTACTGAGATAAAATGGGACAAGAAAAGCAGTCTGCAAGAGGCTAGTGACCCAGACGGTAAAAGGCTTTATAGGTCAAAACCAACTCTTTGGATTTAACCAAAGAACAGATAAATATTAGTGCAATGCTTACAGTTCTGCTGTTTGTTTCCTGTGAGAACTTGACTCAGCATTGCATTAGATAGAAGTTTGACTTGCCTTTTGGATGTACATCATTCTGTGCCAATTTAATTAGAAAAGAACAAAGGTATGAGCCACTACAGCAAAACTCTTGCCCATTAGGTAGTGTAGCCTTCTAGACAAATATAGCTGGAAGGACAGGAGATGTTTCTCACAGCTGATTCTTGTATTTGATCATTAGAACCAACATTGTTCCTAAATTGGGTATTACTTGAGTATTTCTATTTAATTTTTTATCTGCAACTTCTTCAATCTTATAGCACACCACCATCTAAGCTACTGTTTTGCTGTCATCAGATTTGCCTATCATTGTTATTTGCATGATGCTAATACATGTCACATCTGTTGTGTATACCATACAGAGCACGTAAAATATCCAGTTTTGAGACTTAGAGGGGAATGGCAACTAACCCTCCAAGCATTAGACAAAGACATGGAAGAGGGATGAAAAATTGGCACGTTCGAAAGAGCTGTTGTTAGTTGAACTGCCAAAAGTTGCTCAGGGATTTTGCAGCATAGACTATTTGGATGATAAAATGCTATTGGCATTTCATGCTGATATGTACAAACCGATGAATATGAAGACTTTAACCACAGCTATGCATGTGTAATGGTGAGACTAAACAAATTACATTATTCTGGATAAGAATTACAGGGTCATTGGATAATAGCTTGAAGATAGTGACTCAGTGTTCAGCAGTAGTCTAAAAAATAAGTAAACCTTCAGAAAACAATAGGAAAATAAAGGAGAACAAAACCAAAGCTGCCATCATGTTATTGCAGAAATCCTGTTTGTGTAAATATCATAGGAAATATTAGCCATCATATAAGAAAAATTACACAGAAGGCAATACAGAGAAGACAAGAATGATTAGTTAGAAGTGCAATATAGCGTCCGTTGAGTTGAAGGTAATAGATTAGATCTTTTTTTAGTTAGAAAATCTGAGATTTTTTTTTTTTCCATTGTAATGTAGAAAGACATCAGGTGGGAAAAAAAAACCAAACTAACAACCACAAACCAAACCAACAAAACCTTTCATGTGAGTATCTCAAAGTGAAAATGAAGGGAAGCTAAAATCCAGTGCTTTCAGCTTTCAAATAAGACGAGAATTTCAGTGCATGACATATTTAAACTTGAGAAAGAGATGAAGGTGAACTTATCTTTTTGTGTTAAGTTTTAGTTCATTTATAGAAATCTTTCTTCTCCTAGCTATAATGCTATGAATGACTTTGAAATGGGATATCGTGTTTCATCCCTGTATGAGATCAGCTGTAGCAGTATATGTAACTCAAAAATGAAACATTTTCAGGGATTCTTCCCTGGGGATTATATTGTTAGATATTAAAAGCTATTGTAAATTCTTTATAACTCTCCCTAAAGAAAAACTTCGTAAACCGAGTCTCTAGTATTCATCATTAAAATTTGTGTCATAGAAATATTACTACCCTTTCCTGATTAGCTAGATTTATTTTTTTTTTTGTACTGCAAATATAAAAATTGTCAGCTATGTAATTCTAGGAATTGCATGTCACAGTAGATGAGTTAGTTTAATTAAAGCTACTCCACCAAGCCATCTTACTGATTGTTATCATCTTCCAGACAGTGTGCATACATTTGAATTTTATACTACTTGAGTTCTTTGTGGTTTTTGAAAAATGATTGACCAAGCTGTTGATTTAAATGTCTTTTTTTTTTTTTTTTTTTTTTTTTTTTTTTTTTTTTTTTTTTTTTTTGCAATGTAGTTTTAATGTATTATGTAGTCATGACCACAGTACTAGCTGAGATAGAATTCTGTCTGCGTGCAATATTTGGGTTTGATTTTGCAAGTATGAGCAAGACATGACTGGGAGGACTATTTGTTTTTATATAGCAAGACATGGTTCTTTATTGCAGGATAAGGTATATCAGAGTCCCATTTTCTGTCTAACTACATGCCCACCCCCAGTGGGAAAGGCTACAGATCTGCTCTGTTCTTAAAAGTAGAATAATTATGAAATTCTGTACTTTAACTAAGCTCTACATCTGCTATTTGTGTGTATCAGCTGCTGATCACACTGCAGATCTGACTGCCTCAGGCCTTTCCATTTCCTCTCTTTAAGTACTTATGGCTAATAATTAGAGGCTAACAGAATTATTTAAAACAGGCCTTATACAATACTTTAACTAACAGCTTTAAAGAAAAAAAGAAGAAAAAAAGAAGAAAAAAATGAGGCTTGGAAAACAGTATTCAGCGTTCCTAAGAGGAAATCCTAATTCAAGCTGAAAGACCAAATTCCAGCTCTTATCATAGATACATTACACCTATGTCTTTTGGTCTGGATTATTTTATTTATATGAGGTCTTTGCCAGCATAGCAAGGATAAGAAATAAAACAATCTCAGTGAAACTGTATTAGTGTTCACAGGAAAATGTCCATTTGCTAGGAATGTTGGAGTTATGTTTTCCTGTTGCACAGAGGAGTATAATTGTCCAAAGTAATTGGGTTAACTTTTTTTATGAAAAGAATGCTTTCATTGAGTTGAAAATGTATCTATCATCTGTTCTGACTTGAAGTATTTTTTTTAGATGTGTAAAATCATTACAAAATGTTCTTAATTTTGTTCCCTTTGAACGTGCCCTTTAAAGATTCTTGATAGTGCAAAGTATATTTGGAATCAATCCCTAAAACTACAAAAAGTCTTTTTTTTTGGTCTTAAAAGTTGCAAAAGTAATTGTCAGTGTGTTACATTGTATTTTGTTTCAGACAGCGACTTTTTAAGTGAAGTCCATACCAGATAATGCAGATGGTTTAGTTCAAATATTGGTATTGTGAAGCAAGTTTAACGGCATGTTGTACTCAGCACAACTTGTCACACGTTCTGCTGTACAATCTTATCTACTACTTCACTTGCCATCTCACGATAAAAATTATTTTCTTTGCATTCAACCATTTTTGTTACTGCTATGTTGTTTTATTAAGATCTTCTAACTTCAAACTATACCCAAGCTTACCCGTTTAGGGAAGGGGTCGTATTTTGTGATTGCCTGTGATAGCAGGGAACTGAACTGGACTTCTGCAGGTGTTGTCCCATCCAGTCCTCTGTTTCCGAATACAGCTGGTTAAACATCTTATTAAATCAGTTTTTATGAATTGTCAGTGGCTTATAAAGTGACTGGCTAGAAGTCTCAGTGACTTTCACAAGTGAGTAAATTTTTGAAACTGTAATGTGTGTTTACTCTTCTCTTGTATATTCAACCTGTATTTATCAAAAAGGAAAGATATGTATCGAGCAGCAGCTCTCTTTACTCGGGCAGTTTCATCTGTGAGGAGAAAATGGGCTCATACGGACATATGATAGTTGTACAAATTGCTGCATGTGGTTGTTACTTGTTGGAGAGGGAAGAACAGTTTGTTGCCTTTCTCACATGCTTCCTATCTCCCCTCCTCTCTCTTGGATGATTTATTATAGACTAATGGAAATAGGACACTACTTACAAGTTCCATTTGAACAGTGTGTCATATGACCATGCAGATAAATAGTGGCATTCTTTTCACTATGCTGTGTTAATAAGTGAGGGTTTGAATGTTTAGTTAATTGACTGTAAGAGCTGTGACGTTGTGTAATCTCCCTGTTTTAGGTATAGCAATTGGCAGATGACTGTATATCTGTTGCCTTGAAAAGCTCCAGAGATGCCTCCTTATACGTGAGAAATTGTTCTCAAGTGGCACAGAGCATTTTGGAGTCTGCCCTGGCATGAAAGCAGTGTCGTGATTTAGAGTACTGATAAGTGGAGATTGTACTTGCAGCGCATTTCCGTGCAGAGTTTTAAAACCTAAACCCGTAGATGTTGACTTTTAAACCCAAGTTTATTGAAATTTCTTTAGTTAACTACTCTCCCATCCCCCTGGAAAACAAACCAGTTCCATGGTACAGGGGACTCCTTGTGGTCCAGCAATTCCCGTTGTAATTCTAGACAGCCTTTGCCTGCCGGCCAGGTTTCCCAGTCCTGTCTGTGGTACCCTTGGTGGCAGCAGAGCATGTGTTTGTGTTCCAGCCAAGCTGTGTTCAACCATGGTCTGCAAATGGGGTTGGGAGTAGGGCATGGGATGGGGCCAGCACAGGGGGAAGGAGGACACTAAGAATAGTAGGGAGTCAGGGAAAAATGCTGGGAAGCCTGCATGGATGAACAAGGAGTTCCTAATAAGTCTCAAATGTGAAAAGGAAGTACACAGAAGGTGGAAGTGGAGACAAGTAACTGGGAAGGAATACAGAGACTTCTTCCAAACATGCAGAGGTGCAGTTAGGAAAGCCAAAGCCCAACTGGAATTGAATCTGTTGAGGGAAGTCAAAGGCAACAAGAAGGGCTTTAATGCAATAAATGCAGATATTTTTTTTAATACATGAGAAATAATTAACTTTAAAATATGGGAGAGTTTGGCTTCTTTGAGTTAGATCCCGTGACTTTGTAGGCCATTTGGCTTGCTTTCTGTCTCTGCGCCTTGGCCTGACACCTTGCTCGCTTCTGAATCCAGTTCCCTGTTTCTCTGGCTTGCCTTCTGTGTTCCCTTTCCCCACTGCTGTCCACCACTTTTCCCTTATGTGGTGCCTGTCTTTTGGCACATACTGTACAGATGCTTACTCACTAGCTTTTTTTTTTTTTTTTTCCTGAGGATCCTTCTGTCCCATTCTCCCTCATCTTCAGACAAATTTGATATTGACAGAATAAGGACAAGAAATGTAAATGTTTTGAATGTATTTCCTCATCATTTCAACTGGAAGCTTTTTTTTCATGTTTTCTTCAGACTCCCACGCTTGAGGCACTTGAGGGGGAAATTTTGGCCTAGAGAGTGGAAGTCTTTTTTTCAGGAGAAGTGAAGCCTTCTATCTGCTTAAAAATGAAGCTAAGAAACGGAGTAGTCTGGAATATGCCCCTGTGACTAGGGTTAGGAAACAGATGAGGGGAAAAAATAATAAGTACTTCTTAATTTTGGGAGCATCTTATGGAATTTGCTCACGCTATTCAAATGTTATCGTCACTGGAGCCACTCATGCTAGTTCAGCTCTGAGCCTTGAGTTGAGAAGTATTTAAGCAGGTTTTAAAGTCTTGGTGGACTTGAGCAAACATGTGGAGTTTAAGTGTGCCGTGCTTTGTTCAATGATGGAGCCTGTTTCTGATGGTCTTGTGACGAGTAGTGGAGCTGCCTGGGTCGTGAGTCGGGACTGTATTCTGCCTGCTAGTTCCACTGCACCTCTTTGTTACGTAAAAACCAAAAATATTTCTGGATATTCAAGATGTCATCTCAGTTGAGCTGTGTTCTTTCTCTCCTGAAGGTTTCACTTATGTATATACGTGACTGTTCCCTGTCCCAGCGTAGTCTGGCCAGTGCTCCCCCAATCCCGGGGGGTTCTGGGGAGCCGGGAGCCATCTGAAGCACAGGCCAGCAGGGGCTGCTGTAGGAGTAGGAGATGGAGAAGATTTGCTGCCTCCTATTTGGAGAAGCCCTCCTTGAGGGTTTGCTCCTGCTGCTGTCTCTTCCCTCCTACCACACCCAAGCTCGCTTGGGCTCAGCAGTGGCTTCCCCGCACGGAGTAGGTGTCTGTCACTTACAGCTTTGCATATTTTGTGTGTTCATAAATTAAATACTGTGTTTCATCCTTACAATGCTAAAATTAACTTCAGAATTCACATGTTGGCTC
>WHYT01015975.1:137088-181767 GCA_009806455.1 Tetrax tetrax
TTTTTTTTTTTTTTTTTTTTTTTTTTTCCTGAGGATCCTTCTGTCCCATTCTCCCTCATCTTCAGACAAATTTGATATTGACAGAATAAGGACAAGAAATGTAAATGTTTTGAATGTATTTCCTCATCATTTTAACTGGAAGCTTTTTTTTCATGTTTTCTTCAGACTCCCACGCTTGAGGCACTTGAGGGGGAAATTTTGGCCTAGAGAGTGGAAGTCTTTTTTTCAGGAGAAGTGAAGCCTTCTATCTGCTTAAAAATGAAGCTAAAAAACGGAGTAGTCTGGAATATGCCCCTGTGACTAGGGTTGGGAAATAGATGAGGGGAAAAAATAATAAGTACTACTTAATTTTGGGAGCATCTTATGGAATTTGCTCACGCTATTCAAGTGTTATCGTCACTGGAGCCACTCATGCTAGTTCAGCTCTGAGCCTTGAGTTGAGAAGTATTTAAGCAAGTTTTAAAGTCTTGGTGGACTTGAGCAAACGTGTGGAGTTTAAGTGTGCCGTGCTTTGTTCAAAGTAAGACTCTATGATGGAGCCTGTTTCTGATGGTCTTGTGACGAGTAGTGGAGCTGCCTGGGTCGTGAGTTGGGACTGTATTCTGCCTGCTAGTTCTACTGCACCTCTTTGTTACGTAAAAACCAAAAATATTTCTGGATATTCAAGATGTCATCTCAGTTGAGCTGTGTTCTTTCTCTCCTGAAGGTTTCACTTATGTATATACGTGACTGTTCCCTGTCCCAGCGTAGTCTGGCCAGTGCTCCCCCAATCCCGGGGGGTTCTGGGGAGCCGGGAGCCATCTGAAGCACAGGCCAGCAGGGGCTGCTGTAGGAGTAGGAGATGGAGAAGATTTGCTGCCTCCTATTTGGAGAAGCCCTCCTTGGGGGTTTGCTCCTGCTGCTGTCTCTTCCCTCCTACCACACCCAAGCTCGCTTGGGCTCAGCGGTGGCTTCCCCGCACGGAGTAGGTGTCTGTCACTTACAGCTTTGCATATTTTGTGTGTTCATAAATTAAATACTGTGTTTCATCCTTACAATGCTAAAATTAACTTCAGAATTCACATGTTGGCTCAATAAATTTTTTAATGCTTTTTCATATTTATTATTTCTGTAAAAGCGAACAGTGGCATTCCTAGTGCTTCTTTCCAGATGCCCTTAGATCATGGCTTTAATATCATTTGTCACTCAAGAACTTGCTGGTTTCCTTCAGTTCTGGGACGTAATTGAGTTGGGGATGATTAGTTGCATCCTTTCGACTGAATGTTGAGTTTTTTTCCATAATTCCTATGAAATCACCATTAGCTATTTTGGCTGCAGTTCTGTGTTGGGTTGAGGCAGTGCTACATTGTAAATCAATGTCTTTTCAAAAAGACTGCTGTAAATTGCCTAGATAGCATATGCATGGTTACTTTGGCTGCAATGCTGCTGCAGAGCCTGGATATTCTGCCTTTCTGGGAACTCCACAGGCAAGTCCATCATCTATTTAAAAAAAAAAAAAAATCTTTTTAGAAAGAGAATGTATTGCTGGTGAAATTTAGACAGAGAAATATTATACCCTTGGTGCTCATCTGTACCTTTTATATTTTGCTCCACTGGGATTACCCTGTCTTGAGGGATTTCTTTGTTTTCTGCTTTAGATTTCCCCCTTTCTTAGCTGTAGTACAGCCGTACCATTTCAGCTTGCTAGTGCAGAAAGATGTTGTGAATTCAGTTGCTGAATGAGCCCGGCCTGACTGCAAACACTAACATTGCTAGAGAGATGCCAAAGAGTTGCAGGTGAATCTAACCTGATCTGGGCAACAGCAAAACGGTAAGATGGGGCTGCTTTAAATCTCTGGGATTAATTAAGTGGCTGGGGTTTCCTGTTTCAACCTGAAGCCTAGTTATCACATGCTTCCAACTTGAGCAGGATTCATTCTGTGCATGTCAGGGTGGGTTTTCTCGGGAATGCTTAAAACCCAGGCAGAGGGAAGCGGTGGGAGGCTGGGGACACCACATGAGACCTCTCGGCAGCCACCCTGGTGAGCCTCCCCGGCAGCACTGCCTGTGGTTTGTAAATATCAGGGAAAAGGTAGGGGAAGCCTCAAAAGCAATGCTTTTGTCGGTACAGCTTTGTATTTCTCTCTCCGGCAGCCTTATTTATTATTGTATTAAGTGGATAGTATGGGCAATTTTTTCCGATATATGCTTGGCTGAACGCCCTCTGGGACGAGTGAGGGAAGGACGTGATCAGCCACTTTTTCAGCTCTGCTAACAAGTCTGTGCATCTTGCTAGATCTGAATAAATGTCTTTATCAGTTACTGATTTGCTTGGTGGTGGAAGATAAAATTAAAACGATCCTTTATGGATACATGCTATGTCATGAACGTCAGGGTATCTTTTTGCCTTGTTAACCCCTGTGATTATTTTATTTCTCTTGCCTGCTGTCTTTATTTAATAAAACAAGACCTGAGGTAGTCGTTTTAAGTAGTTATTCTTGAATGCTTATGTAGGAGTGTGTTGGCAGCGGTTTGGATCTTACTGGAATATTTCAGCGTAGGAAAGCTTAGAGCAGCAGTGTGTTCAGGGAAAGAGAGGAGGAAAAAAGCAGCAGTTATCATTAGTACAAGACAGAAAGATTAAAATGTGGCCATTGTATGGAATAATTTGAATTATTTTTGGTGACTGAACTGGCAGCTAGTGTATTTCGGTTGTAGATCAAGCCAACAGAAATCCAGTGGAACTGAACAAAAAAAAATATTTCACCATATGTTTTATCATTTAAAGGAAACCAAATGTGTTAGTAATGGTAGTGATGAAATATGTTTTTTTGCTATTAATAGTTAAGGGTAAAAGTAGAGGGTTTTATTTCTAGGGGAGCACATTTATACTTTACACATTATACTCCAAGAGGAGATCAGTTGTATATCAATGTGAGATCAAATAACTAATTTGACAGGGATTCACGTTTGCTTTTTCTGTGCTTGCCAATTAAGGGGCTTTTCTTCACAGTTACCGAATATGATTAAAGGGGGAAGACTCAGTCCTATCTCAATTATTTTCTGAAGATTTCATTATTATTTTGCTGGAGTTCCTTATTTTAAACAAATATTTTCTAAACGTGTGACACTGTGTACTGCAATGTAAGCGATGTGAAATGTGCTGCTTCACACAGTATACAAACTTAATTTGGGTAGTTTTGTCTTAAAAAGTAGAAATGCTTTTTTTTTTTGGTCAAGAGTAACTTTGAATGTTTCTACTACAATAATTATTTCAGCTGCAAGCAGTTTTTATGGATGTTTTCCTTCACTTATATTGTCATACCTAATAATAAATTGTAAATCTTCAGTGCATTTTTCATTGATAATGCATAGAAGTAATTTGTATTTGTATTTGCTCTCATGTTGTACAAGCAATTAAAGTCCAGAAACTCTTAGGTATGTGGGGTTTTTAAAAGCAGATTCTAAATTAGGGTATTTCTTAGTGGTATTTTTTCATCTGTCTGTATGTGTGAAAGTTGTTGCTTCTGCCAGTTTTCTTCCTCCAAGTGTTTTTTCTCCCCAAATATAAAACTTTCAGCTATGTTTGCTGTGTTACTACTCTCTCCCATTTTAGTTTTCTGAGCTTAAGAAATCAACAATGTTTTCGACTTTTTTTATTGATAAATAATATTCTCTATGGTAGTATTTAGTTAAACACAGATCCTAAATCAACTAGGGGAGTAAAATAACATATAATGTGGAAAGTGTGGCCAAAAGTTAAGAATGCAGATGGAAAACATAAGAAATACCTAGTTTAATAGGTGGTTAGTGCTGAGTGCTCTATAAAGATTGGAGTCTTCTCTGCGTGGATCAGTTTGGTGGTGAGGCTGGGGTCTCTCACGGCAGGAGGTAAGAGCTTACCTGAGGAGTGAATGTTTACCGTAGTCTCCTTCATGTGTCTGACTCCAGGTACAAAGAACTTCAAAAAGCTGGAGTTGAGCAGGCTCAAAAATCAACATCTCACCGTGTTGCAAGTAGGTTAGCCAGTCTTTGAAGTCCTGTAGCAAAAATGGTCACCTAACTATCTCTTTTTAGCTATTTTGCTGTGTAGATCTTAAAACCAAACAAAAAAAAATATCCCTAAAACCAACCACACAGACAGTTTTTAACATTTTTTCCCCTCACACTGTAAGCTCGGGTAGGCTATTTAAAAAGTTGGCCTCTGAGTAGGTACTCGGGCTTGGGCAGGCAGTTGTTGTTCCTCTTGGACACCCCACAGAGAAGAAAACGGATCGTGCCGTGAAAAGGGCCTGCCATCAGGCCCCAGTACCAGTGTGTCTGGTCGGTCCCAAGGGGTAGCTGGCGTGGGCACTGCGAGAGTGAGTCACACAGCTCCGCGGGGCTCCGACGTACCAGGAAGTAAGAGATGATGTCGTCCTTTGAGGGAAATCCCGGCGTGGTGCTGGCTATCACCAAGCTTTTACCTCATGGCAGTTTTGGTTTGCTGGCCTGGCCTGACCTGTGTGGTCAGTGGGAGCTTGCCGGGGTGAGAGCTGGTGCCAATGCTTGGCCTGGGTCAGGTGAGGCTTCAGGCTATGGCTTGTGGTGACCTCTCCATAAAGGTGAGAGTAGATGTGCCCTTTAAAGCTCACAGGAGCTGGCAGGCAGATCCAGACAGCTTTTTGGGGTTGTTTCCCTTTGAAGTCCTGGCAAAATATTCCGCTCTCAGATGATGCTGTTTATGGTTTGTAAATTGAGTTTGATAATACTAGTGTTAATTTTTTTCCTAAATGTTTCAGGTACTGATACAATAATAATTACAGCTTACAAACTGTGTTGAAATGAAGGAGAGTATCCTGACAAGTATTAATTGAAACAACAGAGAGACTGTGGGATACCAGTGCTCCAAAGCCTGTTTCTGAATACAGAAGAATGTATCTGGAACAGCTTAAATATTATGTTTTCTGAGCTTGAGTTCCCTCAGGTGGGTCCGTACTGCTTTCCAACATCTTTGATTAGCTTTTTCTTTTGGTACCATGGCAGGCAGGTACATGAATGGAGGGTTGGTTAGGCAAGGAACAGGCTCTTAAGGACTTCATTTTTTTAAATTCTCCTATCAAAACGTTAATGTCAGGACAACTCCCAGCAGCAGCTCCATCAGTCGTGAAGTGCTTCTTCCATGTACATGATGACTTTTGAGTTTTGGTAGAGTTCAGTAAATACATTTCTGTGACTACTTTTTGCTTCTGAGATAAGTGTATTGTATATTGACGGAATTATTGATTATATGCATTTCTTTCACATGTGGTGTATTTTCACTGATATCTTTTGTTCCACTCCCTAATGTAAGTATAATTCTGGATTTAGCAACTTAGCAAAAAGCAAGTCGTGAAATAGCAATTTAGCACAGTGCTGGATGTTGAATTCGTGGGGGAGATTTTGTATTGCAAGATTTCTGAACTAACAGTATAAACAGATTATTTTACCTCTGTAAAAGTAACTTTTTACTTTTAGGATTTTTACTTTAGTAGAGGGTTTTTCCCTCTATTGCTGGTGAACTGAAGCAGTATTGTGATGTTGCTCTTTTGTTTATCATATTCCTGGGTGGATGGGCTTTCTCTGAAGTTCCTGTATCAGTTCTGTACTGGCCCACAGAAGCTGCAGCTTCTGATTCTGATTTGTGATAAACTTCAGCTAGATATTATGTAAATGTAAAGTAATCTAAGCTAGTAGCAAACATCATATCAGCAAGCTTTTGGTGCAGTCTGTGTCTTTCTATCCTGGAAATAGTATAGAGTTCATGTTAGCTGTATTTCAGTTTTGCTGTGTAGGATATTTATAATTTAATATTAAATTGCCTACTTCTTACCTGAAGAGGAAGATAGCACATGTTGCCAAGTGAGCAGTGAGGAAATAAAACCACTAGAAAAAAAGCATAATGCCTGTTTATGTATTGTGAAAGCTCAGCTTCATTTAGTTCATTTCTGATGCTATTCAGTCTACAGGCTTAGTATGTTTGACACCTTACTCTCTCAGTTTATTAAATCTTTGTGTAAGTGCAAAGAAAATTTATTTAAACCTGTAGAGAATATGTATGAAATATGCTTGCTGAGACGTCCCTGTAAATAGTGTCTTTTTAAATGAACAAATGGGTTCCATTGATGAACAATGGCTATAAAAATGTTATTTTAATGTCATGCAGAAGAGTTGTCTTGGAAAATTCTGCAGTTTGATGATGGGGATGATTGATTTTGCTGCCTGGGAAAGTGGTGGAACCACCACCCATAACTTTCAAGTTGGCAAGGAATTCCCTGTATTTGGCAAAGTAGTCCAGACACGTGAAATTATATAATTATAAAATGTGATTACACTGCTGGTTGGCAACTGTTCAGGAAAAGCCAAGCAAAATATCTGCAGTCTCAGTTTTGTGAAATATTTTAATGAGAAACTTAATATACTAGGATGGAGGACTTAATATACTAAGGATGGAGGACTTCTCACTGATACTCTAACTCTAATGATAGATGTCATTTTTGACCAATTTGATTCTTGGAATTTGATGTTTGTTGAAAGTGATTCAAGAAGAACTCACAACTTTGGAGGTGCAAATTGCCACCAACTGCAGAAGGCTTGGCAGTTTTTTACTGTTATAGCTTTTTCTTTAGAATTGATTTGAACACAGTCATAAGTCTACTGCAGAACGTGTTTTGCTTGAACACATCAAAGCAGCAGCAGTCATTTTCCCTTCTCTGTTGAAATACTTTTTTTGAAAATTGAGCATTATCTCTATGCTGTTAGAGAATACTTAGAAAATTACAGTCGTCCTTATGATGAGCTCTTCTCACTGTCAGCTTGAAACCTCTCAATTTTAAGTTTTATGGGTCTTTGCAGAAAAGATATACTGGAGTGTTCTTCATATTCTGGATAACTTTAGATGCTATAATTTTTATTATTGGCCTCAACAAAATTTGGAGTTGTGGGACATGGTATGTTTGTAGAGGTTCTGCCATTTTTTCTCCAGCGTAGCACATTATGTGCTGAAAAGCAAGTTTCATTATGCTTCCTTACACTTTTTTGCTTTGAAAGTTATTGTGTTACTGCAAGTCTGACCAACCTGCAGTAGCTGTTAGAAAATTCCTTTAAGACTTTTCATTCAAGTTTTATGGAATTCTGTAACCAGGTCATTTATCTGAGGGGGGGAAAAAAAAGATTAAAAAAAAAAAAAAAGACATCAGATGTGTATGAGATCCAAACACAGATGAGGACTCTCTTCATTTAATTGTTTGTGAAGGTGGACTTGTCATCCTCATCTGAACTCTAAAACTTCCATGAAAGAAAACAATGCCTGAAAGGTTGTGGTTTGCTGTTACCAAGATTTCTGAGAGACTGAGTTGGAATATAGGTTATTCAAATCTCTGAAAAGTACTTGCACAAGAGAATAATGACAAAGTTGAAGTTCTTTTTCTGTCTATACCTTTATACTGTGCTGATTTGATAGAGGATACCTTGTCAAATTCAGTGGTTTGGAAGATAATATGTAAGGGAGCAGATCTAGAATTGCTCAGAGAGCTTGTCTTTCCTTGTGACATTGATCTGCCTTGGAAACTGCATTTCTCAAGTTGTAGGGTTATTGACCTCATGGATGAAGCATATAAGAGCAGTAGAGGTTTCTTTCTTAGTTCTAGAATGCAGCTTTGAAATGTGTTAGCAGAATGAGATAAAGAACTCTCATTGCCTAGTTTTTTCCTCTAGTTTTTGCTGAAAGTAGTAAAAAGGAACTCTAGAAGACATGGAAGGAAAGGAAAAAAGAAAAAATACAGAAAATAGGAAAAGGACTGAAGGAAGTAAATTTTTGCAGTTTTTTGAATGGAGGAGTTGGTCTGAATGAAGGAAGAAGAGCCAAGCTAATTTACCATTCTAGTCTTGGGATGCACTTTTAAGCATCTGCTGAAGCTAATGTGAGACTTCCATTAATTTATAAAGGACAGCACAGCATGCTGCTTCAGTACAGTTGTCAGGCTGTTGCCATACCTAACAGAAGAGGGTTGTAAAGCCTTTCTACCTGCAGTTGCGTGTATTCTGCACAGATGATTGTGTAACCTGTCCCCTTCTTCTTTTCTTTTTATAAGAAAAGTGCTCCTCAGCATATATGTGAAGGTCAGACTTGAGTTCTTAAACTATTTTGTCTGACTTTTCAGTCTGAAACAAACTCTCTGGTTCATTGTAATTATAAATTAAGTTTTTATCTCATTGCTTTCATCTGACTTCAGGCTCACTAGATAAAAGAATTTAATTGACTTCTTAGTTGAGTAGTTGGACTTCAGTCTTATACTGTGAGGTGCATGACCAGATCTAACTAATAGCAGTATTTTTGTTGCAGTCCTTGCTTGTAAGAGAACAATTCTTGTTTTAATTTGCATCAGAAGTACTTGATGATAGCTATGAAAAGATCAAGAGACTTGCTATGGATAAGCAAAGGAGCCTAAAGGAACCAGGTAGAAGTTTTCAAGGCATGGAGTTGTTTACCATTTATTTTTTTAAAAACCTTACCAACAGGCTCAAAATTTAGCAAGAACAGGCCTTTTGCTGTCAAGTCCTTCAAGATTTCTCACACTTGAATGTAGCAGTGGGAAGACTTACTACATTTATGGATATGCCTTTGATAACTTCATGATTGGTGGCGGGAAGTGTTGGATGATAGAATAAAATTATAGACCTGTAAACTCAGGAAGACTTAATATAATGTTTGTACAAAACTACTAATAATGCACTTATGGAAAGAAAACTGTATAAACTTGCACTGGCACATTTAGCCATCTGTTGGAGCAGGAGGCTGGTATGGGAAAGGGATCGAAAATATTTTTTTTAATCTTTATTTTTAAATGCTGTTCATATGGTTACAGAGGAGGATAGACAACAGATAGAAATGCATAACTAAGTAAAAGAGTATAGAAACCACCTGTCACAGTTTCATGAGAGAGTGTTCATATTCAGACACTTTCTCAACCAGTTTGCTGGTGACCAAGGAGTTGTCGGCTCGTGTCTGGCACTGGAAGCCACCTGTCCTATGTCAACGCCTCTGCTGATCCGCTCCTGTGTCCTCCTGGTTAGTTCATTGGAGGAATGATCCTCCTGCTTTTGGATGCAGCAAGTCTTGAACCAGGTTAATGGAAGCAGCAGACCGGTTGTAATTGCAGGAAAAGCTTGAATGCCACGTTATATACTGCTTTGTGACAAATCTGAGCATCACACAAGTGAAAGGAAGATTTTGTTTGCTAGGCTTTAATACTAACACAGTTATTGTATTTTGGGGCATAAGTACAGAAATAGAGCAAAACCTGCCTTTAGATCAGCTCCGTTGAGTTTCTGTCTCTTTTCATGTTTGTTACAGGCTGTCAGGACTTCTGCATGACCTTTAGCTGAGACCCTGTCCTTAGGTGACTCCTCCTGATGACTGTTGTTGCAGAACAGGATTTTGTTTTGAGGACATATGTAGGCTGTTACATATCTAAAGTCTAATCTGTATTCTCTTCAAAAGCAGAACTTTTTTCCCTGCAAGGAGAGGGCTGAAAACTCACTTTTCTGAAGTTAAACTGTGCTGTGAACAGAAATAAAATAATTTTAAAAGTGCTTAGTTCTACCTTGCTATCTCCAAGGGACATACAATCATGTGCAGTAATTCCTGACTCCTAGGATTGTGCTTGATTCAGTAATTATGCTAATTTTTATGTGTTAATTTAGGAGAATAAATACGTGTTATATTGCAGGTTTGGTGGGGAGGAAGAGAGAATAGAGTTGTATAAGCACTACCCATCATAACTTCCATTACAATCCTTTATTTTTCCTTGATTCAGGTGTTTGAACTTCTTTTCAGATTTGTATGATCTTGGGATTCCTACTTCAGGTCTGATCAGTTGGCCTTTCTGTGAGAGTGACTTGTTTCTCACTTGGCAATTCAGCACAGACATTTAATCTGCTCATTGAGTTCAGTGTTTCAGACAAACACAGAGAATTAATGTCAGAGCTTCCAGTTCAAAAATTCTTCCATCTGGCACTTCAGTGACCTTTTTCTGTTTGCCTTCTCCCATATGCCAAAGACAGTTGGTTTAACATCAGCATCAACTTTAGAAATAAAACAACCATTTTTGGAGAATGCCTTTGAGATGGGCTGCAGGACATATATGAGTAAGTTTGTGCTAGGTACAGCAAGGAGCATACTGTATCCCCAGATACCATTTTCAGTCTCTCAGATCTGTTTTCAGTTGCATTTGCTCGTTTGTAGCTAACATTGCTAGCAATTTCTGTATCCAAATAAAGTTAAACAAATACTACCCGAAAATACGAATTATAATGCTGGGACACAGCTGAGCCTGTTACTCCTGGAGGTTACCAGAGAGAAATGGCAGACCATCAGGACAGGAAAAAAATGTTTTCTTTTACAATCATTTTTTTTCCTCGCATCTTCCTTCCTTGTGTGACCGTTACTCGATTTCTTGTCCCTTGTTTTCCCCCCCTCCATTATTTTTCTGTGTTACTTAAGTTCTCTTGCTGCTCTTTTTAGCTGTGCCCATTGAATGTTCAAACCAAAGAGCTGATGCCAGTGATTACAGGGGAAGGGTGAGTGTTAAAGGACCTCTTTCAAATTTGGGCCTGATTGCACTGGTAGTTCCAGTATGAACTCGCTGGTGATGTTGTGTGGCATTACATGCTCTACTTCCTCCTTCACCATTTTATTTGCTCCCTTGTCTCATCACTTGTTCTTCCTTGAGCTTTTCCCATATTGTAGCTTTCTCAGAAACTGAACTGTCTTCTCGACCTGTTTGTGTTTCTGCTTGTGGGTGTACCGGTCTTTCTCTGACCCTCTCTTCTCAGGGGAGATGGAGTTGCTACTAGAAAGGAGCAGATGAGACCTGCGGTTATAACACAAAAGAGCCACCCTCCTGCTTTGTTCTCCGACGAGAATGATTCTCCAGATAGTTGCATTTTTATTTTAAACAAAACTGCTTGTAATACTCCAGAACATTCCCAAATTTTGTTTTATAAGTAGCAAATGTCAAGTTCCAGTGCTGCCAGAATTCGCAGATGACTTGTGTAGTTCACAATTGCCATGGTACCAAGGCAGGATAGAAAAGAACATGCTTATAAAAGATAATGAAAACACATAACTAGATAGGATTTTTTCAGTGAAAATTGATGCTGGCCTTATGCTCTCAGTAGTTCAACTGTTAGGTTGGTAGTCACTTGGCTATTTACGATTTTTTCTTTATACATCTGTCAGCTAAATGCAAGTGCTAAGTCTTATTCTCTGTGATAATAAGATTGTTGTGCTACCATCCAGAGGATTTTGGCTCTATAAATTACAATCTACATGTTCATAACATTTCATTTAAAAAAGCCCAAGTGCTTACAAAATTAATTAGTGCTCCCAGTCTCTGATTGTGATAGGAGCAGAATTGTTATTATGAACAGAAGAATGGAATTGTGGAGAGGTTGAGTGACTTCCTTGTCTCATGTCACTTAGTAATTTATTTATTTTTGCTTGGTGGGTGCTAGATCTTGGGTTTCCGTATGCCAGATCCTTTCACACTGCTTCTCTTGGAATGGTACAAAATGGAGAAACTGAGATGTTTTCTTCTGATTTTTCAGTAAGAATTTTGGATATTTCCTCTGGTATTTACTCAGCTGACCACTTTTTCTGAGGATGTACACAGTGGTAAAGACCAATAGAGAATAGTAGATGGATGGCAATTTTAAAATATTTCACGTGAGTCCATAGGTACTGGATGACCCAAGTAAACATTTGTAGGATGTCAAATGTAGGAATTAAAAGACAGATATAATGCATTTTCCCAAAAGATGTGATGAGCTTCAGAGCAGTGTGTCTTTACACTGTACAAATATTCTTAGGTTTTTTTTCTGCTGTGTGGTAGGTTGTCTGGTCTGTCATGCCAAAGTTGATTGTTCTTTTTTATTGAGGGTATCTTTATTCATATGAATAAATTCCACTGATATGGGACAGCCTATCTTTTACTGAGTACCCTTACAGGTGATTAACTCGGGGGACATTCATGACTGGGTTTAAAATTCACAAACCATAAGGACTATAAATTACTTAAATGTTTTAACTGATCACTCTCACTCTATAAATGCCATATTACTTTAAACAGTAAAGGAGTTAATCTAGTAACGTTTAATTCTAAGAATCCTGTTTGTTTGTTTGGGACCTCTTAATTTTGCTGACAGTGAAGCGAAAAAATCTTGCACTGAAACTGTATCACAACAACTAAATCTGGTAAACCATTTATTTTTTTTTTTACATTAATCCCACATGCAAAGTGTTGCTTGAAATGATATAAGGTGATTCAGAGACATCTTTATTTATAAATTATTCCATGAATGGTTATACTAATTTTTATTTTTTATTTTTTTTAAATTTAATGGAGCTTATTATGGACTTTATGCGTGGAGCGAAAATATACTTCTTGTGATTTCACTCTCTTAACCTCAGCAGTAGTATTTACGGGAAGAATGTGGCTTTTTGCTGACATTATGTCTTGAGATATGAAAAATACTCTGATGTTAGGACTGTAGGAAACTGTAGCCCAGTGATCCTTACTGATGTGATGATAACTAAACATGTTTATCCTAGGGCACCCTCAGGATCTCCTCACATTGGCTGTGAGACTGCGTAGGATGAGAAGGGAAAAAAGGGCTGTCCAAGCTGGTTTTTTTTTATCTGTCATGCGTTGTCTTCTGATTCTCATCAGCAACTACAAAAGTTGTGACGTATAAACTGTGTTATGCTGGTTTTTTTTTTTTTTTCTAAGATTAGGAATTTTGAAGTGCCCTTTCTTTAATGTTCTAGGTACATGCTAATGTCTCTTTCTACTGTAAATAAATAAAAACACACAGAGAAACACTAAAATAACTTTTAATACCAAACTGCCCTAACTTTTGTGGAGCTGCTTTTTATTTTGCTTTAGATTGCCAGAATCTGTGATAGCTCAAGTAATATCGGAATTGATGTGAATATTCTGATTTTCTAGATAAATACTCCCTTTCCTATTTCTTTCAAAAATAGGCTGTTTGTGCTGTAGGTTTTAAGTGGCAAAATGACTTCTGTTTCATCATATCTCTTTTTTTTTTTTTTTTTTTTTTTTTTTTTTTTTTTTGTCTCACCTTTTTAGTTGAGACTGAAAAATAATTATGGACAAATTTAAAAAGTGAGTTTATTTCAGTCATCAGAATGCGGAGAATGTATGAGGTACCATACATGTCTGGTTTAGAGTCTGGTTTAGATTTTCCAAGCCTTTCAGGATGCAATGAATGAAACCCCTTGCCAGCACTGGTGGGAGAAATGCTCCAGTTGCAGAGGAGTGTGGGGAGCAACCTCTGCGTTTGCACTTCTCTGCAGTCTTCAGTCTTTTTCACTGGTGACACTGGTGTCCAGCCTGTGCATCCACTGAGGTGTTTGACTTCTGAGTGGGGGTCTGGTTTGCGTACATCTTGGTTTTAGTCATTTGCAAATTTTAAGCCGGCTATTAGAAGATGATTGTGGGGATTTTTATCCTACCCCAGACTCTGTCAAGTGACCTGAAGATTAAAATATCTCCCTTCAATATCTAATGCTAAGCTATTACTGCTTTCAGTAGAGACGATCAATAGTAACAGACGTCTTGCTTTTTTATTTTTTAATGCACTGCTTACTTGGCCCGTATTAGAGATAGACATGGAGATTTTCCAGTGGAAAATGAAACTAGAAGCAGCACTCATGGTATTATTATGTATAGTATGTTTGTAGCTGCAGATTCCAAACGTTTTAAGTGACTACAGGTGGCCTTTGGTAGTTTGAAAGGAAGACAAGGACAGCTTTTCTCCCTATCTCCTGCCCCTTTTTTCCAGATCATAGGGTTTCATAGGCTGAGAAAGACTTAGTTATTTGCATCTATTTTAATAGTAATTTCAGTTTACATTATGTTAGAACATCTTTGTTGGTAGCAAGCATCGCAAGAACATGTATCAGAGAGGAGAGTGGGAAGTACGTGGGTGCATGTCTATGCCTATAAGTTGTTTTAGGGAAAAGAAGCCAATTAATTTTACAAGACGACTAATTAAAAATTCTTTGTGCAGCAGCTCTTTATCTTTTATCTCTGAAATAGTATATCTTTTCTCTCTGAAGTAATAGACCAAAATTACATAATTGCCTTAATTTTGGCCTGAGAGGGAATTGTCATTTGGAATGAAGGGGGACTGTTCCTTTTCTCAGTTAAAACTTGTTTTAAGTTTTAGTCTTGGAGAAACCACTTTAATGAGAAGAAATGTGAACCCTTGTAAAGCCTGGTTTTTAATGCTAGTAATGTCCTTCGTTAGAGTTGATCTGGTGTGTGATCGTTTGGCCAGATGGCACTGTGCGGGAAATGTACTTTAAATTTTTAATGTACAAAAGAAATCTTTGATCTGTTGTTACAGTGGACCATCAAAACGGCAAAACATAAAACCCACAAAGTATAGTCACCCAGTGTTTCTATAGACAATAGAAATATGTTTGATTTCAAGGCACATTATTCCTCTGGGGAAATGGCAAAGAATAATTTATTGGGGAAGTTTGTATTGGCAACACTTTGGGTTATGGGGGAAGAGTCCTGATTAAATGGTAATGGTAAATATTTCTTTTTGGTGAACAGTAAATATTTTCTTTGTTTTTCATGTTAACTGTTTTGTGACAGCAAATTTTCAAAAATGCTTGGATTGTAGGTACTTGAATGGAACTTTAAGTTTCTTTAATCATATGTATGTGAACAGTATGATTGGCAGCAAATTAAAACTATCTACCCTTAAATACTTACAAATATCATGGAAAAAGTACATTGTAGATTCTTTTGATTTACTTTATGATTTAAGATCTTGGATCTACTTCCATCACATGTCATAATTTTTCCCTGTAGCCTGAAAGCTAAAATTATTTATTTTCTTCCCAAGTAAAAGTCGAGTCTCTTATGGGTGAAAACAGAAGCAGAGTCCTCAAGTACAACCCCCTACCAACTGTGTGATTTTAAAAAAAGTGTTATCCATTGGAATAGATTAAAATTAAAAAAAATAAACATATGTGACTGGAGTATCTAAACTCACTGTTCTGCTCATTTAGTTCTTTTGAACTAGCAATAGTGTACTTTGGATGCTCAAGCAGCAAGTTGCAGTCTCCGAGGGCTGACAGAGTCATACTTCACAGTAACAAAGAATTGAATGTCTGTGCTTTAGTGTGCTGTTAAGCTGCAATCTTACCTTTCAGTGCCTGGGAATTGATTTACTGATTTGATTTTCTGAGACATATGGTGATAATAATAATAACACTGTGTAAGCATTATTTAAAATTACAATAATATAGTGGTGGTGGATCTTTGGCAGGCCAGCACCTAAGTGCACACGCAAACTACCATCATTTATTTAAGTTTAGTCTCATCCAATTTTAAACAAATAGAAATCAATACTGCTTGAGGATATCGGTGGCTAGATTGCAGGAAGAAGTGTAGTGGCATTGTTGCTGAGAACACATTGTACAAAAAAACACAAATGTATGAATTTTATGTGTGTTCCTCTTTTATCTTTCTTTTTCAGGATCTTTTAGTACACTGTACAAAGATAGGCTTTTTACTGTTATGACTGTGGTGTGTATCCCCTATGTAAAATGCATATGTTGTTTGCAATTTTAATGCAGAAATAGAAAATTGATGCTTATGAATTCCAGTACCTTTTTTGATGCTGGCTGAGGTATAGATTGATATGAACTTTAAGCCTGTTAGAGTCAATGAATGCTGTTTTTTCCTTTCAGATATGTGTCACAAAGATGTCTACACGGAACTGCCAGGGAATGGATTCAGTGATCAAACCTCTGGATACAATTCCTGAGGATAAGAAAGTCCGAGTTCAGAGGACGCAGAGTAGTTTTGATCCATTTGAGAAACCAGCTAACCAGGTGAAGAGGGTTCATTCGGAGAACAACGCTTGCATTAACTTCAAAACTTCATCTGCAGGGAAGGAATCACCTAAAGTCAGGCGGCACTCCAGCCCCAGCTCTGTAAGTGCACAGTCCCGACACCTGCCTGCATACCAAATGGTGGAATTAATAATACCAGATAAATACTTTCTTGCTTAAGAAGGAATTTAACACTTCTAAACAAAACAAAAATCTCATGACTACTATTGAAGATGTTTCCTGTATATATTTGTAGTGTTATGTATAAAATAGAATAAGAAAATAGAACTTGAAAAAGAATGTATTTTGAAATTTCTCTCAGATATTAGTTAGGGTGTCTTACGAGATTTCTCAGCATTTTCCTCTCCTGATCCTGGCATGGCATTCCAGCTGCTATAATGTTTATGTTGCAAATTTTGCAGAGGGTTACGTATTAGTGAAGGGGAATTCTTTCCTATGAAGTTTAGGAAACCACATGAATTGCCTTTTTGGTTTTTAGATCTAGATTTTAGAGAAACAGATCAGATTTAACAGATTTTGTTTACATTTTAAAATTCTCTTTTTAAAATCAAGTAGTAAAAATAACATTCATTTTCATGTCAGAAACTCTATGTGTGTGAGAGAGAGAAGAGAGAGAAATAACTGAGAAGGGTTTGGCAACACATCATCATTGTTGATTTATTCTCAACTATTTTGAAAGAAACTAGAGAAATAAAATGTCATCCTTCATGAATAATGCCCAGAACAGACTTCCCCAAAAGACCTTCAGAATTATTGAAAAACTATTTCTGTTATGCCTTGGCAAGAAAAATCCATAATAATGTGACCTTTGAGTTGAAGACTACACATCTAAGCAGAATGGATGTAACACTTCAAATCTTAGTTAACGTGAAATAATTTTAAGGGTTGATTGCCTCTTCTTTTTTCTTTTCCTTCTTTTTTGTTTTGCTCTGTCTTCTGGACATTTTCTGTCCTCCCTACAGAAGTTTGACTGAATCCTGTCAGACTTGTAAGGAGAAATGACAAGAGATTCATTTTCTGTAGATGAGCTTTCTTTAACTTGTGTGAGCTTAATGGATTAGATGTCATGCCTTCAGGGGACTGTCCTTTTTAGAAAAGGTTACATTTTAAAATGTAACCATCTGTAGCAAAAATAAATTCACTTTTTCATCATCACCTGGCATTATGTAGCTGCTGCCAAAGATGTCTCTGGTGTGTTCCAGATGAGTCCCTAACAAGGAGTTCTTACCGTAAAACTTTTACAGTCATTAAGGACAGATGGAGTGGTTTGCACCATGTTTACTTGTGTGTGATGCCTGATTATTGTTTGGCCCCACAAGTGCCAATATAAATGACTTTTTTTTTTTAAAGTCTTTCTTTAAGTTTTTTTTTTGTGGTATTAACTCACTCCCCGTCTCTGATGTTCTTATCTTGTTCCCCTTAGAAACTATTACTAATTTCTGTTAATGTTTTATGTACTTTTTTCTATTAAAACTGAGGAGTTTGATTTACTTTGCTTCCAGAATTTTGAAGCAGACTTTTCTTGAAACTGTATTTGTTATTGGCATCTTGTTCTTTTCCAGAGGGCTGCATCCCTGCCATCTCCTATGATGCCAGTATTTTCTTATGCAAATAATATTAATGTTTCCTCTCCTAGCGTGCTACTGGTTAGAGCTCTAGCTAAACATCTAAACATACACTTTTGATGATCTTCTCCTATGCTGACTCACACAGACTTGCTGGGCTTGCCTCATGTTAAAGTAGGTGCATAGGAATTTCCTGAAATACAATTCTAATTTCTCAACTTCCCGTAATTCTCCCTGATTTTTATAGCTCTGTTCAGTGAACTCAGTTCTTCCTTCTGCTTGGAGGCATTGTTAGTCATTTTTGACTCTTCCTCACAAGGAGTGATCCAAAGAGCACCTGGCAAGGAATAACTTGTGGAATAATGTCAACGAACAAGAAAGAGAGAATTCACAGCAAAAGGTGTTGTTAGCCCCCTGCTGATCACAGGTCACACCTGGTCCTGTTCAAGACCTAAGTTCAAATGACCAGGGGAGAAATATGATCAAGCCATTCCCTTCCCCCAGAGCCTGAATACGTTGCCTCAGGCAGGAGATGTTCCGATGCACATTTCATTGAGCATATGTCTGTGTGGTTAGTTGCAGGAATTTGTCATTCTCTGGTTTTGAATTACACTTGAATTGACAAAGGGTTTTGAGTTTCCTTTTTTTTCTAGTCCTGATGTTGTATAGCAGATGCCCTTGCTATTTCCTCTTCTGATCATTACTACTTATTCTTCCATGTCAGAGAACTGCTACGTATTCTCCCTCATTGAATTATAATTTGATTCTCTGGAAATTCTTCTGCTGTATAGATTATACCAGTCTGAACGGGCATTTCAGTTTCTGTAAATATTCTTGAGCATGCTGTGCCCTCTGAGTCATCCTGGCTACAGTTGTGTAGTTGTGTTTCAGTTTTGGCTGTGCTTTCTGTAAGCTTTATTTTAAAATACTCTGATAGATGTATGCTACTTTCAATTTGCACTTTCTACACTTCATTAGTAGAGGAACTGAATTAGAGACAGACTTCCACTTAGTCTCTTCCTTTCCATTGCTTAAAGTTCTTGGTAGCCATCAGGTGGGGAAGTGATGTCTTGCAGAAGGTACATGGCTGAGGCTTGCAGCCTCTGTATTGCTGCTGCTGCTGCTCAGGTCAAAGTCCTTTATTTGTCTCAGAAATAACATTTTTCAAGATGTGACCTGAAGGACTGTTTATAATGCCCTGGGGCATTAACTTCTGCTTTGATTAGTTTCAGAAGCCTTCTCAGCTCTGAGGTAGGTATCAGCTTCAGTATTCGGTGAAGATCAGCAAATAATACTCTGCAGATGGTATGTTACCCATTTTGTGTTTTTCATAGCTTCAAAATGCTCTACACCTGGTGATAAGAAAGATGACACAGACACAGGTTTGGGGATGCTGGAGCTCCATGCTCCTGTCCACAGATTGTCCCTTGGAAAATAAATCATTTGCTCTTGAACATGAAGTAATTTTCTGTAGTGAATGTCGTATCTTGTTGCAACCCAGTAGAAATCCTGTGTTATTAATTAGTTCAGCAGCATACAGACAAAAGTTAGCATGTTATTTTTTTGTTCTTGTAAGACAAACTTAATTCTTATACTTAGAGTCTTTCCACCTGACGTTTACATACTCATTATGTAAAAGTCACGTTGCATTGCATTTTCTTCCCCTCTCCTTTAAACACAGGAAAACGTCTATGAGTGTGATTTCCAAACTGTTTAAGCTGATTGAAATTGGATGTTATTATGGAATGAAATTTCCAGCAGAACAGACTTAGCGTTTAATCACATCAGAATAATGGATAGTATTCACCTTGGAGGTAGTGAAGTAGGTGTTCACCTATGTGTGCATCACCTGTCTGCCACTGTTAGAAGAAGGAAATTTGGCTAGACAGACCTTTGCTGTGATGCAGTGCAATACATAGTTGTTGGTTTTGGCTGGGCTGGAGCTAATGTTTATGTATGATGTATATAGATGTGTACATATCCATCTATCATCTATCTGTCTTCATCTGTCTAAAAATCTACTGGGTTTTTTGCCTACAAAGGCAAGAAACTTGCTTTTCTTTTCTCTCTAACTGAAGAAAGAGTAAAACCTCAAAATGAACTGGACAAAATTAAAAAAAGCACAACTCAAAACCAAACACATATCACTCTTCCAAAAATAATATTGGCTTTGGAAGATGGTTTGACTCTAGTTCTCTGAAAGTTGTATTTGAGATCCAATCCATACTTTTTAGGCATATGACCTTATTTATTGTTCTCCAGTGCAAGGTGACGTTTTATTGTATTTAGTGTACACATTTTGTACAGTAAAATAATACATAGACTATTGCAATCAAGATTTAGTTCTGTGGTGATACACATCAGTTTGTTCTGTTTGAATGGCTTAAGAGCTATGGCAATGAATTTACATATCACGCCAAGGTATGTATACTACCTTCCAGGTACTTTTTAAAAACTAAATGCAGCAAACCACAGATCTTCTACCTAACGCACATAAATGTAAAAAATTAATTCAGATAAAAATTATTTAAGCAATGCTTTACCGCATTTACTCTCAGCTCTTTTTGGGACAGCAGCCTCTTTCTGTTTCTGTAACTGCCATTAATTTTCAGTCCTGTTATGTGCAACTTTCTTCCAAAAAAAGTGCAAGAAAAAAGCATGAACTGACCCTATTAACACATTTATAGTCAGCTGTATAAGAAATCTAACTTTAAAGCAGACACTAAAGTCAAAGTTTTGTCTAAATGTTAGGCATTCGTTCTGTCTGCCTAAATGCTTTGTGTGCAGTTCTCGCCTTCCTCTTCAGGGATATGCAACTTTATCCAGTTTTAAGAAGCTATTAATGACAAGAGTAATTAATCTGGGTCCTTCCTGGTCAATACTTTTTATCGAGGCAAGATAATTTCAAAGTTCAGTGTAGAGAGTGGATTTTTCTTTTCTGGCACAAGGGAAGCTTTAAGAATCGTTAACCTGGAGGATAGTCTTTAAATGATAAGGGAGATAAAATGTGGCAATTAGTCTAACTCCTCTGCTTTAGTAGCCTGGAGAACAAGTAAACAGCTTTAAAAACTGCATCCAGGCATTGCACAGAGAGCACTATTGTCACTCCTGCTCAGGTCACTCTCAATTTATGGCTGCATGTTAAAGGATTAGAAAGATGCCAGCAACAGGATGGGATCAGATAGTGGTACAACTCAGATTGATACTTAGTTTGGATTTTTTAACATCTTTGTATCCCTTGAACTATTCCCTAGAAAACTGTCCAACTTGCAAAGTTCAAAGAAGAAAGAAGAAAATGTGATCAAATTGACCTGTACATAGGATAAAACCTATGTACAATAGGACTAATCACTCTGAAACTTGCATACAGTTTTGTAAAATAAGGTTTACCATTGTGTCAAAGAAGACAAAATATAGATTGATTAAAAAAAAAATAGTGTTTTCAGTTCTTGTGATTTAATCTCACTTAGGCCTCTTGGTCCACTGTTTACTTTCAGATTTTTCTAGCAATGAGTTTATTTCTTTGGAGGCATATAACAAAACAGATCTTTAGTTCTGATTTTCAATAACTTAGGGATACTGTGAACATAGTATTTTTCTCTTGAGGATAGTTTTATATTAAAGTTTAATATCCTACAGCTTACACAAAGAAAAAAAAAGCCTATTTAAAACTTAGACTCGGGAGCGTGCCAGTTAAATGTGACATTCACAAGCTGTTTTGCAGTTATGAAAATGCATGAGAACCTAACCCACACAACTTCTATAAGAATAGTCAGGTGATTTTCAGTGTAATTTTCCATTAAAGCTTTCTTTACTACATAGATTTTGGAAATTTCTGAGAGAGATTCACATGGCGAGGTAGTGCAGGGACTCACACCGCAAGATCTTATGTTAAGCCTGTTATCCCTCCTACAGCATATATCAATGAAAATATAAAAATAATGATAACAAAAAATTACAAGCAAATATAAGAAAGAAATTATGCACAATTTCTCACTGCCTGATGACCCAAAGACCAATATAGCCTGTCCTGAGCAGTGATGGTGGAATGGAACTGAGGATGATCTTGGAATGATTCCCAACAGTGATTTCCCAAGCAGTGATCTTGGAACTGCAATTTCCTGAGAGGGAGAGAGCACTACTCACCAGCGAATCCCCACATATGTACTAAGCATGACACCTATGATATGGAATACTTCCTTTGGCTAGTTTGGGCCAACTATACTGGCTATAGCCCTCCCAGCTTCTTGCACCCGCACGTTAGCAAAACCTAGGAAAGGAATAAAATACTTTAAAAGAAGAAATTATACTTAAAAGTGAATTTTCTATGTTAGATTTTAATATTAGCATTTGTTAAAAAAATAATTGGTGCCATAATCTTGCTGTAAGAAGGCATATCTTTTTTTTTAACAGAAATAGTTGAGAAAGATTAAGTAATGTGGAGAAATCCGAATAATCAAATTCATGGCCATGAAGGTGAAGAAATAAGTATGTGAAAGGGGTAGTGTGATAATAAAGTAAAGTAGGCTGAAATGGTTATAATTTTCAGCAGTCTCATGGAACTTCAGATTACTTAGATCCCTTCCATAGCACTTTATTTAGATACTTTGAAGCTTAAAACTTGAGTTTTTGCAAGTTTTGTGTTTTTTCATTATCTCAGTTTTTGCTTCCTTTGTAATCCAGGAATAGAAGGAAGGGTAAACAGTGTCTGAACTTATGTTTGTAAGCAATTTGTAACTGTAAGTTTGAATTAATGTGTAAGGCTTCATTAAAAAAAAAAAAAAAAAAAAAAAAAAAAAGAGAAAATGTTGGGGAAGTAGTAAATTTGTTCCTTTATTTTTTAAAGTAATTATGTGTGCTGAGTGAGATCTGTCTTGGTGTTTCATTAAAAAATGTCATGCAAATTACTGCCTCAGAATGTATTTAATTTTTTTTCTGGTAAAGTCCTCTTGTGGAAAAGAAGTGCTTTTCTACACCAGATACCTTCAAAAATTGTAAGCCTTTTAAGGTTACAAATGCAAGGAAAAACTGTTTCTTTTCACAGAGGGAGGTGTAATAGTGTGAGAACATGGGCAATCCCATCGAGTGATCCCGTGGGAACAGAGCTGAGCTCCACTGTGGAGGTGCAGGAGGATATCAGCCACGTGGTTTTACTGCATACAGGACGGGCGGTGGCTGATGGATTGAATTTCTGCTATTTTTCTGGTCGTTCCTGGTCTGCTCTCCCCTGGTGTGAGCAGGCACTGGAGAAGTGATTCGAGCTGCCTGGGGAGGGTGCAGAGCTGAGCCCGGAGGTACTGCGTGGGGTTGCCCATGAGGGCAAGACAGTCAAAGCCAACTTTTGTACGATCAGGAGTGAGCACTCCTCCTGGTCCCGCCAATACCGGGCTTTTAGCGTTTTGCCTGTTCTTGGTGAGGATGGAGCAACTTCCAGGAGGAGAGTGACTCAAAAGGCATGACCTGAAATGCGTGCTTCTGGCAGCTGGGGTACAGAGAAATGAGTCTGAGATTGCAGGAATAATTACTGTTGATGATTTACTGTGTGGTAATGGATTAGAGGCATCCTGTTTCCTATCAAGATCTTAAGGCATTACAAGTTGTTGTGACCTTTATATTATGGCTTCCAGCGGTATAAAATAAAAGTAAATCTCAGTGTGAAAATAAGAATGGATGTGAAACACATGTATAGACCCTGTCCTTTTTCTTCCTAATGATATGAGGAAACCAACAGTGAACTCTTCACTGCTAACTGGAGCAGCATTTCGACTCCCAACAAAATACTCACTGTGTGTTCACTGCAGCCTGCATTTTGGGAAATACTTTGCTATTCCTCTTCATTCTATGGGAGACACTTAAACATCTAAACACTTTTTCTATAGTTTTGTAATGTTGCATTAGTCTGTAATTGGGTACTCAAATGAGAAGACTACTTGAGTAAATATTTTAGTCACTTTTATTAGTGGCATCTGTAATAAAACTATTACAGATGTAATAAATAATTAAATAAAAAAAGGAAAAAAAATCTAAAAATTTGTTTCTAAAAAAATAAAAAAATAGTTTCTAAATGGGCAGAATGCCTTTTTAGACACAGATTTTGAGCTGAGAATATTACTGCCTATTTATAGTGAAGTGGTCCAAATAATGTAACAGGAAAAAGACCTGAGGGCTCCTGTGTGACATATTTTCCTCTGTTTATTCGTATTTAGGAACTGGATAGCAAAATAATAGCTTGCTCTGTGTATTGGAGGGAGATGAAAGGGCTCAGTTTTGCAAACATATGTGTATATCCTGATACCATTCAGTAGAAAGCTGGGATGTTAGTCTCAAAAAACGGGATATATTCCAAAGTGCCAGAATTATGGATTAGGACAAATGTGGAATAGTTGAATAATGAGATTTTTTTTAATTTTTTTTTTAATTTTTTGACTAATGGTAGAATGGTTGTAGTGGAGAGGTATGAGGTACCAAGTCATCTTACCTGGCGTGCTCTTGTCTGTTTAAATAGAAGTAATCTCTAGGCTCCGTTGATTTAAAACTTTTGACTGTGGTTTTAAAATAATTTGCACACAGATGTGTCCTGTACTGTAATGTTTGTCTCCTTCGATAAACTGAAACTGGAGTACTTTTTGTAAATCAGTTGTAAGATCCTAAATGTAAATGTACACTGTGCGCAGCTGCACATGACTTAGAGTATCCTGGCTGAGTTCAACCCTAAACATACTGGATTTCCTTGGCTGCTTTTCTTTGTAGTGTTATAACCAGAGTACTAACAAGTCAGTCCCTGTGTATGATTTGAGCATCTGTGCTGACCCTCCAGAGTTTCTGCTCTATGCTCTTTTGGTTGGTTTAGGTACATCTGAGCGTTTAGGACATCTGAGCACTGCAGTGTAAAATATTTGTAGGTAAGGCTGAGGGCAGGTGCAGGTCAGTTTTTTGCAGTGTCCTTCTGATCTTTGGGGAAAACTAAAAAGCCCTTTCCTTCCAGACCACTGGAAAATGGGGAAATTTGGGAAAATGGGATGCACTTCAAAAATCACAAACATTTTCCAAGAAGTTAATGAGAAAGTTTTCACGTCAGGTGAATTTCTGGTTTTGCAGTGTTGTGGCGTTCTCTGTTAGGACTGTGTAGAAGTGGGGCACAAGCAGTCTGTCACAAAGGCCAGCTGAGCTATCTGGCCCTTTGAGTAAAAATCATCGCTTAGCTGGGTTCAGTTTTAGACCTCTCACTTAGACTGCAGATATTAAGGCTACAGAACTTTATTAAATTAATCTGTATATACCTGCTATTAGAAATATGATGTGATTAGATCCACAATATGAAAACTGTGAACATAATTCAGAATCAAGATATACTCATTAAAGATCCTTTTCTGTAGTATTTTGACTACTATCTGAACAATGGTTGATGTACAGGGACATTGAATACTTACAGCAATGCTTATGAGTGGGCTTTAGTCTAAGAAAAAAAAAACAACAAAATTAAGCAGCTCTTTTAAGCAGATTTTGTAGGGCGGATTAAAACTGTTGCTTACATCTCTTCACAAAGATCACTTAATTATTAAGGATCTTTTTCCCTCTAGGAAGTGATATATATGAAAAATAAAACAGAAACATCTCTTTGATTAAGAACAAAATCCTTGTGATAGTTCCAGTGATGTAAGTGTATGGTTGATATCAGCATCCACCATCTGGAGTGTTGAATGATTGTGTAGCCTATTATATTGTTTCATTAGCTCTGCTATTAATTTTTTTTTTTAATTGTTGGCTGCTGGAAACATGCAGGTCTGAGTTTTGATGACATTTGATCTCTAAAAGTTGAATTAAAGCAGTTAATGTTGCGGGTCCAACTCATGCTGAAAGTTCATCTTTTTTTTTGTTTTGTTTAGCCTACAAGCCCCAAGTTTGGAAAAGCAGACTCCTATGAAAAACTGGAAAAACTAGGGGAAGGATCCTATGCTACAGTATACAAAGGGAAAAGCAAGTAAGTGGTGGGGTTTTTTGTTTAATTTTGTGTGTAAATTAATATAAGCAGGAAGTATTAACTGATGTTGCTGCACTTGTGCATAGATCTCTATGAATGAATGCAAAGTGCTACTGACTGCCACGTGCTTTAGTGAAAAAGGCTGAGAACTTATTGTGTAGGTAACATATTATCTTCACATCAGAGCAAGATGAGATCCCATCTTGTTAATCTGATGTTTTGTTAGTAGTTTCATGTTGTGCTGCTTTCTCAATATCTGTAATAAGTTAACTATTAGGGGTAAATGCACAATATACTGTCATGTATATTTTTCTGATGTTCTGAGAGCAATGCTGAATATATGCAATAAGTTGTTAGCCTTTTGTTTGTCATTATTAAAAAGCTTGAATAAAGTAACATGAAGAGAATGAATGTGGGCTACTGTTAAGTTTAGTTTGTTTACAAAAATTTATTTACACTTGCTGCAACTGCTCCACCGCAAAATAATGTACTGTATACATCTTAAATTTTTTTTAACCACTTTAATGTTCCTTGTTGCAACTTTTTTATCCCCGGTGCCCTAAGTATTTCTATATTGTATAAAATAACTCCATAAACACACTTAAAATATATTTCTTGAGCTAGTGCTTCAGTTGAGAGTTACCTTTTATCAAGCAGAGAGTCTTGTGCAAGTTTGTATATTTAATCAAGTTTTCATAATCAAATTTTAAATAATAGTAAAGCAGTTCTGAGAGGGAAATTGGGTATGTGCAGTATATTTATTTTAAAACTTTGTCTAGTGAATGATAGATGAGACAAATTACCATCCTCAGCAGAGAGAATACCATGACAGTCATGGGACAGAATAACTACTGAAATAAGGAAATATGTGTTAACATTTTCCAGGGTCATTAAGTTCGATAGATACTGAAATTTTTTCTTTTCACCGAATATTTGTAATAAATCAGAATGAGTGATGTCTTCATCTCTTAGAAGCTTTGAGATTGATGAGCATAATGACAGCTGATATGAATAAAAACATACTCTAAATGTAAAAGAAGTATTTACACATCTGCCATACTGATGCATGTATTGTCTTTCACTGGCAGCTTTCTTCAAGAAAATACAGTTGTGTTATATTATTAATGGTTCAGGTATGCATCACCATAAATTCCAGACATTATACATATATAAACATTTTTATTGGGGTCTAGGTAATATGAGAAAACCATGTAGATTTCACCTGGTGCCTTATTACTATACTATGCTTTAAAAATCACAACACACATCTGGTGACAGTTATCCCATATGTCTTGGCTTTCAATAAGATTGAACTAAGGCAACAGGGCTGCTAGGTGTCCTGCCAATCAGTGGAACAGTCTGAAAGTTAGAAACAAAGCAAAGTGCTTCCCTGAAGCTGTTTCAGTCAGTCGTGATATGTGAATGTTTTACGGAACATGGATAGGTTACAAATACTCATTTGTCGCTGATGAAGATATTAAACAGTACTGGTCCCAACATGGACCCAACTCTAATGGCTTGGCTTTCTCGTTTTACCAAAATGCTTCTGAGGTTTGTCCTTAACTGTAGCTGAAGATGAGAATTTAAGATTAGATTGAGCTGTTTTGAATGATGCTTTGTACTCAGAATTCTTATGCTTAATATTTATTCCCAGCTGCATGTGGCAAGTAGTGGATTTTGGTTTTTTTAATGCATTTCTTGAGATATATGTCAGCTTTTTAATTTTTTTCCCTGCTGATCATAATGATGGAATAAAAAATTTATGATCTTGACTTACTGTTGAAAAAGACTAAAAGATGCATGCCTGCTCCTAAAGACACAAAGTCAGCCGTTCCTTTCCTAAAATTTAAAGTGATGTGTGCAGTAACTTGCTTGCAGGGAAAGCCTGGCTTTTTGTGACTTGGAGCAGGTTCAGTGCTACCAAGCCCTTGCCTTCCGATCAAACTCATTACTTTTCTGTCTACTTGGGTGTTTGCGGCAGTATCCCAGGAAAGTGAAATGAAGTGGGCTAATTCCTCTTACTGGATGATGGATGTCTCTTTTTGTAGTCAGAAAAAAATGATTTCCTGGAGTGAGGAAGCAGCAGAGTGAACAGGACTGTGTTAATGAGGAAAATGAAGCAGTATTCTCTTAGGCTGGGCTTTTTTTTTGTTTATTGGAAAAAGAGCCAAGCAGCCATTTGTTTCTGGCTGATGGTTGCATCAGTAGGCAAATCTATTTGATTTCATGTGTTGCACATCAGATGTGTGTAATGAAACTCATCTTGGCATGTTCATTTTCTACTTCCATTCAGGTTAGATTCTCACATGTTACTTTGTTGTATAAAATCTCAAGAGGCTGCTTACTGCATGAAATTCAGATCACTTTGAAATGATTTCTGCTTTTTTTTTTTAATGTAAAATTTTGGAGAATTAGGCCTAGTAATTGACTGATAACACTGTAAAAAATGGCGCAGGTTCCATTTATTCTGTGTTTGGCTAATACCTTGAACATTTGCCATACAGTAGGTGCAAAGCAATAGGTGTCTTCTGAATTCCTGTTGTTATGTTGTTTCATTATGCGCTTGAGGTGAAGAAGTTCTGCTGTCTGTATCCGCACGTATATCTTCCTGCTGTGGTTGACCTTTTTCCCTCTTGAGCTTGATTATACATTTACCTGAATGTACAGCAATGAGATCTGGCTAGATCTGTGGCACATAAGTGTTGATGTGAGTTATGAAAGCCTGGAGATGAAGCTGGTGACAGCACAAGGGAGCTGCTGCGAGGCAGAGCCCACTCCTTACAAAGCAGTCTGCATGCCTTGCATCCCCGCACTGGGAACTCTGCATATTGCACTTAAGGGAAAAACCTGTGCTTCTGGCAATATGACGACTTGGCATGGTTTCCATCTTCTCCTCCCACTGTGTTCAATTGCCCTTCAAGGCAAAGAATTAAAAAGATTAGCTCAGTTAAAGTGATGTGATCTGTGTCTGCTGCTTGCACAGCATGCATCTGTGTTTTGAGAGGCAAAGCAATGGTATCTCCACTGCTTCTGCACTGCTGTGATCTTGATCTGCTTCTTGCTTGTCTGTGTGATTTTAGTGTACCTTTACTTTTTTGGCACCTTTACTAAGTTGGAAGTACTGCAAAAATGTGTAGGAATTTGTAATAGAGAGCTCAATCAACGTGTTTTTGCCTAATTTCCCTGCCACAAAATTAGATCATTTCAGTTTGTCCCTAATTAAATGCTTGTCCTAATAAATTCTGATCCCTATGCATTTTAATTGTTAGTATGAGAAATTGGTAGAGTACTGAGCAGTAGAAGTTGATGCTGTCAAAAAGAGCTCGAAGGCTGCAGAGGTGTAGAGCTGTCCTTCACTCGAGATACTTCTCCTCTTTCTGTTTGAAATCTGATTTATTTTTTTTTTTTATGTTCAAGGTGATTCCAACGTGTACCTAAAGATGAAAGCTATTTTTTTTCAGGTAGCCAGGGCATTTTACGTTTATCTCCATCAAAGGCAATACCTTTTACTATTCACCTGAAAATCAATAGGGAGTTCATGGTATAAAGTGTGGATCTTGGAGAGAAATTGTTCTCAGGAGGGCAGGCTCCCTGCTCTGCACCAGCTACGGTTTCCGAGCCTTGCTGTTCTTGGGGCAGCAGGGAATATTTGATTGAGCGGTGGGAACTACCTGTATTTGTTGTTGGCATGCTGGATTGTAGTATGCGTTATGAATATATAGCTGGCCATCATATTTCATAAATATGTCTGTGGATGCCAGCTCACAAGAAAAAGGATGACTTAAGTATTTTCATTTTTATATTTATGACTCTGAAACCTTCACTGAGGATGACTGACGGGACTAATAGCTGTTCTGACTTTTTTTTTTTTTTTAAGTTGCAGAATTTCTTTTACTTGTCATAAAACCTCTGTGAATATTTCATTGTCTTTTGTTTTATGAGCAATGTATTGCAAGTGCCATAAGCTTCGGATGGCCTGAAGAGCTTGCCACGGTTTTATCTGTCATGCTGTGGCTTTTTAGTCATTCTCATGGCTTTACTCTGTGCCCACGTGTGCTGTTATGTTCACATGCTCCCTGATAGGTTTCATGTGCAACAGTCCAGTTCACAGAGAATATTTTCTTCATGTTTCGGCCAATTTATTTAGACTGAATATTTCAGAAGGTTCATGTTGCCTTAGTGACCTAAACTTTCAGAACCTTTTATTTTATTTCTTGCAAATTGTATGAAATCAATGTTCATCTACAAATGAAACTCTCTTCATCTGAGGATACTAGATGGCTAGAAAAGGAATATATATTAATGGATTATGAAAAGGCACTTTATAGTTACCTACTAGAGCTTCCCAATTTTTTTTCTTCTTTTTTTTCCTCCTCATTTTTTTAAACTGATGTGCTTAACTGATTTTTGTAGGCTGCTTTTTACTGTACATTTTAAAGTCATGGCATGGGTTTATAAAGTGTGTACATAGATGCTTTTAAAAAAATCTCTAGCATTGTAAATCTTTAATAAAAACAATAACTTCAGGTTGAACTAGGTGCAAAACTAATGATAACTAAATGTTGAACTAAAATGTCAACTGGTGTAAAAAAAATACTGAAGTAGTGTAAGTTCTAAAATGAGTTACTAAGATGATAAATAGAAGATGAATCAGACTACATTGATCACTTACTGAGTTAATTTCTCAGTGTTTAAAAGAAATATTGGGAGATTTTTCCCCTACATTTGTATATATAAAGAGAACGTTACACTATATATGCTGTGCTTCAACCTGCAAAGCAGTTTACAGAGGTGACTTGGCATTATTATCTCTCGTGGTAGGGACAAATCTTAGGAAAGAAAACCTGTTTTATTATTTACCCAGGATTGCACAGGAAAATGTGGTAGAAGAACTAGGATAGAACATAGTTATATTGCATAAAAGTGCTAAGAGTTATTGGTTAGTAATTTATTGGCACCAACACATATTTGCATGATTGGAGTGCTAGAGCAAATGCTGATGTAATTTGCCAACTGAATGCTATTATGCACCAATGTATTTTCCAGTTAGAGGTGGAACAGCATCTCTCAGAAGATCCCCTGTGACTGTCAGTGTGCAGAACTGTAAGAGGCCTCTTTACTTACAAGCAATACCACTGTGTTTGTATTCAGATTCTCTTATATGAAAATCAGTTCTTTATCTGAACATCAGTGGGGCCCAAAGAGGTGCGAGGTGTATGGAGGAGGCCCGGTGCGGCGCCACGCTCTCCCAGCTGCCAGGCCCAAGTGCTTGGCTTCCAGCAGGCCCGAGTCAAGCGCGGCCTCTGTGCTTAGGTGGGCAGCTGAATAGTTTGAATGGGATGGATGATGTGGGCTGGGAGGTAGGGACGAGGGACCTGGAGGTAAGTGCTCTGATGCTGCTCACTGGCTCCTGATGGAGTGGGGGCTGCCACATTGTTTGTATGAGGCTGCCTTGAGTCCTGTGATAAACAGGATCCCTGAGTTCCAGCGACAACACTAATTAATAATTTAAATCCTTCATCTCTCTCAGAACTCTTTGATCTTCTGTTTTTCAGCCCTAATAAATGTCAGCATTATGAAGTACCTTTAATCCACTGGCTTCTTCTGAAACAAGATAACTTTTGTTTAGGGTGGAGGTTAAAAGATGGTGGGAGTCAAAAAGAGAAATTGAGGGGTCATATTAGTCCCTTGAGTATTTGCACCATAGGGCTTTAGTGGGACTGTAAGTGATTTTTGTAAAATACAAACATAAGTCCTTTTCAGTATGAGAAATATAATATAAACCATGTTTACACTGATCTGCCTTTTATGCTAATGATTAAAAGAAGCGTTTCCCTCAATATGGAATTAGTTGCTTGTTGGTAGAATAATCAGAGGTAACTAAACCTACAGTAGATTTGCCTCTGTCAGGTTTCTTCAAAGGAGAATTGTGGCAGAGCCTGGTTTCATTAGACCACCGTGGTCTGTTTGGGGTTTTAAACATCTGTTTGTGACATTAATATCACTACAGAGTAGGTCTCATTAGATATTCTCAGGATTTGATCATCAAACTTTGAGCTTTTCATGTAAATGAATATTTAACCGTTGAGACTTTTCTTTGTAAGAATTAGTTTCTTAAATGGTTTATCACAAATAAGACATCATTCCAAAACCACGTACTGATTTTTCTTTGCAGGAATGTTCTCAAGCTTAGCACTTGGTCGAGTCACGAACTTGGCCTCAACTCCAGCCAGTGGTAAAACTCTGTGTTTGGAAATCCGAGTGGCAAATTTTATGTTAATTAAGTCTTTTAATTGTGTTATATTTAGGACATTTATTCTATCTAAATATAACTGGATAAATTGAGAAAATAGGGTTATTGTACTTTTTTGTTCTCTGTGTGGCATCATCAGCATTATCCCCAGTGAAGCCAATCAAGTCATCAGTTACTTTGTATTCATCAGTATTGTATGTTCTTAATGATGCACTATAGCATTAAATAATTTCTAATCTTCTCTACTTTCTCATAAATGGTCATTTTTATAAATGTATTTATTTTGGTAGTGCTGATATGTGCTGTTTTAGAAAAGACAGAATGACGCATTATATTAGTACTTTTTGTAATATCTAGCTTATTTCTGTGTTTTATAATACACGGACTTTTACTATATGCCACACAAAACAATTTAGACTCATTTTTCTTTTGCCTACATTGCATATAAAATCAGAAATTTATTAGACGACATTCTGTAACATTAAAATACTGCATTTCCATAAATTGGAAAACTGTCCATTAGCTGCTGGTGGTTTGCCTAGAGTAAAGTAGCTTTGTGTGATAATTAGAGAGGCTTCAGGACTTCCGTCCTTTCTCTGAAGGTTTTTTGGATAAGAGAGAGTAAGAGAGAGCGACTTAGTTTAGGAAGGAGGATGGTTTGTAAGTTAGAAAACAGGAATTTTATAATCAGTATTGTCCTTAATAGAAATTAATGAGGCAGTTGACAGAATGGACATAAGATGATAAGTGAAATCCTTGACCCACTTAAGTGTATTGTTTTGAGAAGCTATGAAATTGTTTACTTTGGACAGTGAGCATGAGAGGTGGTTTAATGAATCCTAGATGTTAAAAGGGGCAGCAGCATTGCCTTTTCACTGTCTAAAAGGCTGTCTGCCTGTCAGTTTTTCTACTTGTGGTTTAAAATAATGAAAATACTGAGCATGCTTTGAAAGTTGTGGAAGACAGATGTGAAGTAATATCTGGGAGGAATTTGCTAGCCTTATCTGATCACTACTGAAGACTGCAAAGACAAGTTCTGATAGGTTACAGAGGTAATTTTCTCCAGGTCTCTCTTTTTCAATGTTATTCCTAAGGAAATTGCTGCATTATTTTGGCACATTGTCACGAGATTCAGGGCATAATTTCATCACATAGCTGACTTGATCCCATGGCTTGCAGCTTCACAAGAGGTGGTCCTGGTTCTTCTCAGATCTTTTCTAGTGTTTTTTGCTTCTAAAATGTGAAAAATGCCTTTATCATTTTAAAAAATATGATTTAGTTCTTTTGAAAGGGACAGTCTTCACCTGTTTGAGCTCCCTACGCAGTCTCACAATAGGGTCTAGCAGGAATGAGAGCTGATAGAAGACAGCAGCAGGAGTGTGTGGCAGGGATTTAGCAGGAGCAAGGCAGTACCCTAAGGTAGCCCTTAGCTCATCTCTGAAGCATCATCTAACTGCATCCTGAGATTGCATCAGTGGGAGAATAGTTAAAAGACGTGAATATACACACCTGTCTCTCTTAATGGATGATATTCATAATTTCTCACATCTCCAGATTTATACAGTCATCCTGTTTATAGAAAATGAGCCAAAAAAAAAAAAAAAAAAAGGTTGGATGAGTGGGTAGGAAATAAGAATAAGGAGGCTGTTTTATTCTGGAAGTTATAGATTGATATATTGGAAATAGATAATACTAAAGAGTAGAATGAAATCCCACAGCATTTCCCTACTTGAGATTGGTTTGATCATTTTGGTAATATTCGGAGTTACCATGATGTCTGTCAAGACAATGATAGGTACCAATGACAAATTGGCAGGGATAACTGAATAGGACAACCCACCTACTGTGTTTAATTGTGAATTCTTCAAAATTAATTCCATGCTAGTGCTGTTTGTGTTATTTATTACTCTTAATTAATCAATGGAATGTAGAATTTTGGATTAAAAATAACAATCTGTACAGTGCTGCATGCTATTTGCCTGTCTCACTGGCAAGAGACTCCACATATCTGTTTCCTTAGAACCTTCTTGATCTGCTTTTCTTCATGTATTCTGCATTGCCTTCTCTGAATGCATTGTCTGTCCTGTTCTTGATCTGTAAAATGATCTTGTTTTTCTTATTTGAATTCCTCATGCACAATTATTTCATCTATTGTAAAATAATCAGGTTATCCAAATGTCTGACTTATTTATATGTGTGTGATAGGTAGGGTAGTGTGTTGATGGAGGAACTGAAAACTACACATGTATATGAACCATGTGTCTGTTATCAGTCTTTCTACTTCTGCTTTTATTATGGTTTATTCCCCTGTCTGTGCATGACACATGAAGTTACTTGGGGCAAGACTTACCTTTTTCTGATGCCAGAAGCCCATTTTAAATCTAAACAAAAATAAGGCAATTATAATCCGGTTGGGTTAAGCTGATAATTGTCTTTCAACAGTGAGTAGTGGCCTGGGACTTGAACTGGTGCCAATCTGTAGCTGTAGTATTATGAATAGTTGGAAGGTGATGAGTTATCTTCTGACAACCAAGGTTTCTGAAGTTGCTCAGAGTCATTGTGCAACACTGTGTCTGTGGCTAATGAGATTCTGGCAATTGTAAAAGAGGAATAATCAGAAGAAACAAGATCGTGGCCATCCTTTTACTGAAGTCATCGAACTGCAAAAATTAAAAGCCTGAGGGAGAAGATGAGTTCAGATTTGGTAGATGTCTGTATCATCTTGCTTAGAAAAATGAATACATCTTCTAGGGCCCAGTGCAATAGGGAATTGCTTCCATGACTAGGGGGTGTGAATGCTCCGATGCTTCCTTGGGCTTTGTGGCTGTAAAGGCTAATTTTAGGTTTACAGAAATAAATTGCAATAATAATAATCATCTTTTTTTTTTTTTTTTGCAAATGTATTATGGCTTTTTGGTAATCTATCCTCACCATTGCTTGTCATACCTAGGAAATCTGTTAAAGTTTCAGAGTATGAGTTTATTCTTGAGGAGGGTAACTAATAACAGTTTTTGTCTTTCATTCAGTTCTTAGGAGATCTAATTTGGATAAACTGAACCAACAGGATTTTTTGCAAGGCTTTTAATATGATTCATGCATGGTGAAATTTTGAGTGCTAGAAGTGAAACCAGCCAAATGGATTTTAAACTAGAGTGACCTATTGTGAAGCTTCATACCTTGGACCACAAATTATTTTTAATCTTGTAAATGAGAGTCATTATAATCTAAAACTAACTTGGGCCATGTAGTCAAGAATGTATCTTAGGAGCAATCCTGCCCTAACAGGAAATGGTTAGAATGACCTAAAAAGTATTTCCCATCTCAAACTTCCATAGCTTTTTGAGGGCAATAGTTATGGGTGTGATACAGAAGCATCAGTATAAATATGGATATACTGCAAGTGGAGTGATTGGTGAAAATCATATGCCTTTTTCTTTGAACAATTTGATCAAATAAAGGACAGATACTTTAAAACCATATTTTACAATGTGATACTTCTTAACAGAGCTTCAATTTAGCACTGTGATAGAAAGGAAACAGACTGACTCACAGAAAGCTGAGATCACTCCTTGGATTGCATCTGAGTGTGAAAATATAAAGTTGACATTATGGAAGCTATGAAGTGTTTCTTACAGTGCTATAAATGAATCACTGGCATTGACAGGAAGAAATTGAATAAGTACATGATGGGAAACAAGTTCTATTATGAGATATATTGTTTCTGCTTTAATTTTGTTCTTTATTTCTCCTTCCCCTCCCCTCTTTCCCTTTAAGGGTAAATGGAAAGCTGGTGGCATTGAAGGTGATTAGATTACAAGAAGAGGAAGGAACCCCATTTACCGCTATCAGGGAAGGTATGCACTCACATTTAATGATTATACATGAGGGGTTTTTTGGTTTTTTTTTTTTTTTAAATTACATTGCACTTGTTACTTCCGTGCCATGATATAATGAATAGTTTGAGAATTCAAATTACATGCTTATGTTCTCAGTAGGAAGAAACTTTGGTGCTTCAAAAACAAAGCTTCTGGTGTGGGGGTTCTTGTTAAAGAATGCAGCTCTGCCTCTGCTTTGGCTCCAGTTAGATTTACTATACATATGAGTACTTAACAGCAAGTTTTAAGGTGTGTGTGAGAAGTCACTCTGGAAGATGAGGGAACTGTCTAAGTCACGATTCTTGCCTGCAGGCAGCACCTAAGATGAAGGCAGATGTGTTTTTTCGTATACCCACAGCATGAAGTGGAGGCAAGAGTTCCTTGATGAGAGCAATCAGAAGATCAGGGAGCAAAAATACAGGCATTTTAGAAGCTGTGTGTAGTTTGGGACTAGGTTTTGTTTGTTTTTCTTTCCCCATGGACGCTAACTTGTGTGGCCTGGGATTGAATCTTATCTGGCAAGCTCAGAGATGCCTGTTTTGCTTTCTGCTCTGCTTCTTTATCCTTCCTTGTCAGTCTCTCATGGTCTCTAGTGACGGCCGCTTTATCTGAGCCTGCCTGTGTCGAGCTCCTTTTCAGAAATTGCTGGATGTGCCTTCTCTGTGTGGGCCTTCTCTGGTAGAAGGTACTAAAAATGAGCCTTGGTAGAGAAATAATAAACAATTTGCCATCACACCACTGATTCAGACTGAGCTGAAGTTGGTAGTGAACTAAAGAGATGAGACTGTTTCGGCTTTTGAGGGACCTTTTAGAACTGTGCTGACTATCTGAGCTTTATTCCTGAGGTGGGATGAGCCAGGGAGGTACCAAACCATCAGCCCTCACAGGGTCCAGTGTGGGCCCTGCACGGGGGTGTGTGGTTGCATGGCCATCGCAGCCGCAGTCCCAGCAGCTTCAACTCCCTCATCCCTTATTCCTGCAGCTGTCTGTACACCGTGTGTCTGTCTGTAAAATGAGCCCATTTTGAGTGGACTGGGCAAAAAAAAAAAAGTTCTATGTTTCATGTGATTGACACCCTGAAGTTAGAAACCTTTAAAGCACTGTGGATTTCCATCCCAAGGTCGCACCTTTTAAAGAGGGCTCTTTCACAAAGGAGGGAAAACAGTAGGTGGCCAATTTATGAAGGAATTTCAGCAGTTCTTCTGTAATAATTTTTTGAATGATCTGACACATTTATTCATCATGATATATATTTTATCTGTGAGCTGTCTGTCCCCACAGCTGTGCTGCGATAACGAGGTGTGCAGAGGGTTATGAGCACAGCTTTCAATATTTGTAATGCTGAGTTCAAGGCATTAACAGCCTGTGTTTCAAATATGTTTATTGTTCTCCAGGTTTTTAGTTGATATGGTACTGACTTAATAAGAAAATAGTAGAAATAGCTTTCTTGTGCCTTTATGGTGACACTTAAAAGGTTTTTTTAATGTGAGCTTGCTCTAGATGAAAGTTTATAGCATTATAACTGTCAAATACAGTATAATATGTTTTCCTTCATAAATAGTTTGTTGTGTGAGCTCAGTATAAATAAGTATTTATTAGGAGCAAGAACAGAGATTTTTCCACTTGATTTTTTAAATATCAAGTGGAAATGAGGCATGCTAGCATGAAGATACTTTTCACACTGTCATTGGAGAAGTTTTACTTTTGGCTGCGACTACAGCACTGTGGTTGAAGCCAGTTAAAATTCTGGTAAATTAATATTAGCAGAACAAAGCTCTTGTTTAGAAGAACTCTTAAAGTTATTAATTAATATATATTTTCTTGAGTATGTGATGTCTCACTGCTTTTGATGGGACTATATGCATCCATTGTATTTCTAAGTACTGGTCTAGGCTGGGAATAGATCCAAAGAGTATTAGGCTAATGAGAGGGATTTTTCTTGATTTTTGTAGACTCTTGGTTAAGACAGGATCTGGGGGTCAAACTCAGGCTAGAGGTTTTTTGTCATTTTTTTTTTGCCAAGTGTAATCCTGTCTCCTGGGTAGTGGAACTTCCTTCAGATCTGTAGGAGCTATTAGTAGAAATAGTCTTACACAGTTTATATCATGTAGAAGTCAGATATAAATGATGTATAAGATGAGAAGGGGAAAAAAAATCTGTATCTAGTTAGGTTTTGGCATTTCTGTTGTTTGTTTTGATTTTGTGAGAAACAAACATTAGGGTCAGAAAAGTAAGGAAGGCTGTATTACAAATAATACTTTCAGAAGGTAATCCCAGTGATGTTGTGCCGGTCCTGTATTATCTGAGAGTAACGCTACAGCTGTGAACTTCACTAGCAGAACCTGAGGAAGCTGTTGCTTTCCTCTTACCGGCGTCTAATCCATCTTGGACATCTGGGTTCTGTAATGCAGCTGTGGCTGACCTCGGCTACATGGGTGGGGAAAAAAAAAAAGAAAAAAGAAATGCTTGTATAAGCTCTTTGAAGTTATCTGCTGAGTTTGATACAGAAGAACAGTAAGAATGGGGCGCTGTGTTAAACAGATTTTTCTTGATCTCCATTGGCGTACTGAGGGCTCCAGCTTTATGATTTAGACAGGGATAGTTAGAACAAGGACAAATACCGCTGAAGATGAGGTCAACTTCTAATTTCAGTTATCTGAGGAGTAGTGTTGCCCTAATCGAAAAATGCACGTATGGTATCATGAGCCAGAGGTCTGCTGGAGGGCATTTCTTTCCCAAGTCTTTCATCCTGGAGAAGCCAGGCAGGTTTTGACCTTGACTTATTTCTTATTTTCTAATTTTCCATGAATGCAAGGCAAGTTCAGGTGGAAGTCTAGTTATTTGTAAATTAAAACTACTGTAAGTAAATTGTTTTACATTTCTCATGGCTTCTTGGTTAAAGCAGTGAGAGAAAATAGCATTCCTGCGCTGTGCTCCTAACGGAGATGCTGTGTGATGTTAATCAGGGGGAAGTTACAGGCTGAAATCTTAAGCAGTGGTCATGCTGAGGGAATTTTGTAGCTGTCTGTGTACAGGAAAGCATATTGTTACTGTTGTGACAGCAGCAGAATGAAGCTCAAAGAAAAACAAAGCTACAAAGAAGAAAGACTAAGAGAAGTAGGAAAATGCAGGATATAAATGTGGAGTATGTGATTGTAGAAATAAGCAGTAACTTGGTTGAAACAAAAAAAAAGGAAGGAAAAGTAAGAAAAAACCTCGCTCAGTAAAACTGCATAAAAAAAATAATAGTGTTAATGACTGGGGGAGCTTTAGCTGAAACTTTGATTAAAGCTTAGAAAGTAATTCTGCTTTTACAGCAGGTGTGGCTTGGTGTCTTCTACCATTTATCGAAGTTACATAGATTTGAATGGAAGTAGATGAATGTGGCTTATTTATCAGTGCTGCTCAGCTCTGTATTGAATTTCTAGAACAAAATTTAGAAATAGCCTATCCTCAATATTCTTTAACTTGATCTGAGTGAGTTGCGCTAACTTATTGATGCTTTCATTTAGTGGCATGCAGTGGATGTTTCACTCTGAATTTAACTGACTCTGGATAACCTAATTTACCTTTGAAGAGCCTGAGAACAAGAAAACAAAACAAGAAAGAGAAAAAAGTGCAACTGAAGGGATGCATATACCTGAGTGGGTTAAACTGATGTGATTTTCTGATCACATACAAGAGTGTGGTGCAGGCCACCATATTACTGTTGAATTCTAAATGTGCCTACAACTGTGGTATCCAAGACAGTATGGAGTCTGAAAGTAATTTCCACACTGTTTTCTCATTTAAACTAAATTTGGTAGAGTACAGATTAGCAAATTATTTGTTTTCTGTGTTAGTGTAGTTGTGCTTTATTCTTTTACTGTAACTCTCATTATCAGCTATTCAGAGATGTTTCAGCATCAGACTTGAAGTGTTATTAAATCCACTGCAGCCAGCGGAAAAGTTCATGAACCTTAACTTTTATCGCAGATATTTCATTCCCATGATTTCCTGTAATATCGTACATTCATCTAGGCTAAATACCGAACTGTGCGGTAGATTCTAATTCTGGAAACAGCGTGATTTAGTATGTTGTAGTTATCTTGTTTGATTTCTGGTAATAATATTCCTTATATCCAGCATGAGGAAGATTTTGCTTTTTGGGTGTGTATGTAGACAAACATCTCTTGGTTTTATCACTACCTTGCCTGTGAGGTTAACTTACTGTGTTCCTTTTTTGGGCAGTAAAATTATTTCTTCCCCATCCTAATCAAGAAAACTGTTTTGTATTTGGTTTTAATTTTCCACCCTTGGAAATATTGCTGCTCCTTTGCTCTGCTTAATTTGATTTACTATTAGTAATAAAACTCTATTCTACTGTTTTAGAATACAGTGATGTTTCATTTCCCACAGGGCTAGATGATGTTTCAAAGCATGATCCAAACCAGGCATGTTTTGTAGGTGTTTTTACTTTGCCATTTAAATGCCATGATTAGGCAACTTGTAGTTTATTCTCTCTTTTAATCAATTTTTGCATTTATATCTTGTAATTAATATGTATTTGTACCTATTTGTGTTTCACATTTAAAAGTGTTCAGGTCAGAGACTATCTCTACCTCTTCCATTTGCCAGTTGCCCAGATAATAATTTTCCATCTACTCTGGTGCTGAAGGCTGTTACCTTAATGCTGTGTATGGATAACAGTGTGCAAAAATAGCACATAAATGCTTTGGAAACAGCCATCCGTCTTGAATTATAAAATTGCAAAGAACACAGGATTTGCTTAATGAATTTCTTTAACTTAAATTTTTAAAGAGCAGTTCAGCATGCATACTGAATCAGTTGGTTTTGTGAATTGTGAGAGACAATGCATTTAAGTGCCAGTGTGGAGCAGGGAGAAGAGATGCTTACTTCTTGCCCACAAAACCTCTTCAAAAGTCTTCAAAGTTTTGGACCTCTTCCATCCATATCTCACTGTCTGGTAGGAGGGAAGAGGAGAAACAAAAAATGAAAACCTTAAAGGGTCTTTAAGAAAGAAATACGAGTCTGCTTTTATGCCGCAGACTAGACAGACTTTCTGAGGTTGGGAGGTTTTCTGAGGCCTCCCCTTCTGAAGTTGTTGGGCTGGAGGGGATAAATCTTCATAAAACTTTTACCTGTAGAAGACTGAAGTGGAGTAACTGCTAAGAAAAAAGTGCGGGGGAGATCAGCAGTTTGCTAAGAGAGAGCTCTTACCTAAGAGAAAGAGTAATTTATTGCACAGTGTTCCTAATGGGAGCACAGTGAAAAACACTGCTTTGTAGCAACCATACTGCAAGTGATGTAAAGCAGCTGTGCTCCGGTATTATCCAAGAGAAACAGCACAGCCTGTACCTGTGCCATCTAAGGAGGGGCTACAGAAAATTGTATTTTTACTCAGTAGATACAATTCTTGTGACCTCATATTGAATTATTACCTGAGTTATTGTATGCACTTCCTAGGTCAGTGATTTGTAACTGATATATAGCATGACGATCTTTACAACTTTAAGTCAACAAATGACTTCATGGCACGAGTTAGATGACTCAGGGTGATAAGCCTCCTGTTCATTGTGTTAGAGTAGGTCTGGAAGGTTGTATGCTGTAGGTCAAGGGCACAGTGAAACAATATCTGCTTAATTTTTTTAAGAGTCGTTGGTTGACCTACTGGTAGAAGGTAAACATGCAAATTGCAATGGGAATGCCATCTTTGTCTGTCAGTAAAACTATTCTTTCTTTGTGAAGTTAAGTCATCCTCTTACAAAAAATAAACCAATTCTTTTTATGCAGGGTTTTATAATTTATTTTTAATTAAGGAAACTTGACAGCTGCTTTCCGTTGAGTGACAGGAGTTTGGAGGACTTTCATATTGCCCTCACAAAGTCCAGTCAAGAAATTTAAATTTCCATAACTGAAATGCCTAAAAGCTTCATATGCGTCTGGCTCAACAAACCTCAGGGAATTTAAAGAGATTACGTTTAAGACTGTGGAGATGTAACTATTCTGAGCATGCATGTCACATGAGTTACTATAGGAGTTTCGTGTCTTTATGTTTTTAGAGTCTGAGGAAGAGTTCACTCTCCCCAGAAGCCACATTCCTTTGGAGCATTTAAGTAAAAAAGGAGGAGGAGAGTAGCTTGACTGTAGCTTGGGAAACTTTTTCATTGCCTGCAGAGTTGACGGAGCTGGTGCCTACTGCAGGCTAAATAGCTACAGCTCAATTAGCTGTAAAGTCCCTGCAAAGCCAGTGCAGCTCATAGTCATAACAGCTTTGTTTTTCAGTGTTGTTAAAAATAAAACACACAAATCAAGAACCTCTGGGACACCTTGTCATTGGATATTTAAGGTCAAGAAATATTCAAAAGTAAAGAAACTCCAGCAATTTTAATTTCCCTGTCTGGTCTCTTTCTGTTATGGGCATCCTGCAGCCTTACCCGAACTGTATGCTTCCTCAAGATAAAAGGGGAATACAAGATTTCCAAATAAGAAGGGTTGGGCTTCAAAAACTACCGCATGTTTGGAAAAGGATGCTGCTAGAACATTTTTATGAAATTAAGCTAGCTTTTAAAATTTCCAAGACTTTTGGATGTTACCTGTTATTAAATATACTGTCATGTTGTAGAGAAGTAAAAATATATTTATTCTTACTGAACATTAATAACAGAACAATTCCCTTTAATTTTTAGAATTTTTATGACCGAACTTTTTTTTTTGGTAGCTCAGATTTTCAACCATATTTCATTTGTCCTTTCTCTTGCATGTGCGTTTGTGTGCATTTCTGTATGTATGAGGGCTGCATGTTAGATCCTCGGTGATGTGGAGCTTCACAGCAGCAGGAGTTTTCATCTTTATTCTGCTTTTCCTTCTGCTATTCTCCCCAGCCCTGACTGGCTGCTAATTTTTTTAATGAGAATATTTATTTGCCTTTCTCTAAAAGCAGTTGGAGTGACTGCTTGAAACAGGTGAACTGAATTTCTGGTTATCTTAGATAAATGTGGAAGAGCTGATAGTTTTCAATCTCAGATACAGAGCAAGTGATTACTGTGGTGCTGCTGTATCCTGTTTTTCAGTCTGTCCACATTGCTCTGTGCTCCTTCCTCACTTCTTTTTGGTGGATCAAACAAAGGCTTCTGTCCATGTAGGGTGCTCAGAAGTGGTAGAAATTGATAAAGTCTGTCCTGCTGCTTTCTTTGTTCTTTGCTATTCATAAACTGAGCATAGCCTTTCTTTTTTGTTTTCCTTCTTTTTTTTTTTTTTTCTTTATACACTCTAACAAATCAGTGACTCTCACAATTATAAAACCTTCAGGAGAGCTGGGATTACATAAACGCAGTGTAAATTATGGTGTTTCCCTTTGAGAATCGCGATATAAATTTTAAACTCTATAATGAACTCCCATTGTGTAGGAAAAGTGTCATGCTTTTCTGAAAAGTACAATTGAAAATTCCAATTTATCCAGCTTCATCAATTTAAATCTGTTTCACAGAATATTCTGTCCCCTCTATCCCCCTCCCATTCCCTCTCCAATATTTTATCTGTTACCTGCTGAGACGGAACATGGCTGTATCAACTGAATCTTCGTTCAGTACTTTCAGTGTGCAAGCTGTGACCTTTTCTGGCTTTTGTTCTTGGGCACAGTTCAATCCAGAAAAGAATTAGGTGACACTCTGAGGATTTTTTTGAAATTTTTTTTTAATATAATCATTTTGCCATCAAGAATCCTTTTCTCATCCTTGTTATCGGTTAGCTTAATGGTAAACCTTTCAGACTCTGACCTATTTCCACTGAAGAAGTTGTCTGTGCATCTTCAGTATTCACATGGAAGGTGTTGGATAAGGTATCTCATACTAGTTCCAGCACTAGAAGGTTACAAATCCACTAATTCAGGAGCGCAGTTGAACTCTTCTGACTAAGGCATTTGCCTACTCTTTCCTCTGACCTGAGTTTGAGGGCTCTCTGACTTGCCTTTTGGCCGTACTGGGGCCTTCTGCTCTGGGCAGTTTTCTTCTGCTCAAAAAATGTTTGTTCTCTTCCCTATTTGATGCAGGAGTCAGAACTGTTGCATTACAGATTTTCTGGACTCCTGCTCTCACTCATGATGGACTCATACTATGATGGGAAGGGTAGAAAAAATATGGCGGTTACAGACTATAGAGGATAACAGGAGGGTGGCAATCCTTTCTTCATATGTGACTATAATAAGTAACTGTAAGTCATACAGAACCCTTATGCAGCCCTTTTGACTTTCTTGTTTGAGTGGAAGTTGGTGAGGGTCTGTCTTTTTATGCTGTATGTGAGTTTGACCACCTCTGTAGCAAATGCTACCACCATAAAATGTAGAACTAAGTTAATCCTGCTCCAGTAGCATTGGTTTTTACCCTGTGACTGTATCCCAGTTGGAATGGATTGAATTAGTGATACAGATGCTAGCTGGTTGTTAATATGAATGGAGATGCTAGCAAGTGATGGCATCTCAACTTGAATTGCTTAGAGACTGTAAGGGAGATGCCTTCCAAGTGTGAATACCTTCCATGGCCACCTGGTAAATAAAACTTTGGTATCATCTGGTGTTGAGGCAAAGAAATGTCTCCTGAACATAGCCAATTCTTCAAATTGCTTTTTCACTGTTACATCTCATTTTTATGAAGGGAGTAATCCTAGCAACATTACCATTTAGCCTCTTTAATGACTTTAAATCTACACAGAGACATTTGGCTTTGTCAAGACCTCTGAGTGGTTTGTGTGTGTTTTTCCACTGCTGTGTCCTGGATTTTCAAAGCATCAGAGGAAGGTGGCAACTCGGTGTTTGAACCAGTTCGGTTAGCTTGAGTTTTCTCCTTCATCTTTTGTGCCTGTTAAATGAGTAGGTGACTGTTGTATCTCAGCAGAATTGGTTTCAGCTTCAGGTAAATGCAAAATAAGGACGCAAGAAGGTTGTCTGATTTCCTGGTGTTAAATCTTTCCCCTCCTTGAATGACATACATAACTACATGTATGGAAAGAAGGGCATATATATATATATATATATATAGTGTGTGTGCATGTGT
>WHYT01015975.1:198168-229525 GCA_009806455.1 Tetrax tetrax
TATTTTGTAATTTTTTTTTTTTTTTTTTTTTTTTTTTCAGTGTAGCCGTGCCTACATTGCTGCCAGTAGAAAACTGCTGGTTCCTGAAAGGGCCTCTAACTCAAAGCAAAGCCCAGCAGGTCATAGGCTGATTGACAAAAAGCTGTAAAGAACTTTCCAGGTTACTTTATCTCAATGTATTTGTGGTCCTAAAAGATATTTTTCAATTTGCGATTACATGTTTCTCAGGGAGTCTTGGTTATAAAGCTGCCATGGTTGAAATACTGGCTTTGCATCAAGATTTCTAACAGAATTAACATTTGAATCACTTGAGGCCCTATTCACAAAGCAAAGGACTATTTGCATAATCAAAAATGCTTTTATTTTGCATGCCAGTGGAGAAGCTAAGGATTGTAGTTGCAGCTCACAAACAAAATTCAAGTGGTTAATATTGAAGTGTCTGTATGCTGCCGTCTCTCAGCCTTGCTTGCACAAATAAGTACAAATCTATATAAAGGCAAAATAAAAGGTTTTGGAGCAATGTATAGTCTCCATTCAAAGCGTGATTAAACAGGCTTTGCTTAAGTTATCAGTGTAAGGATTAGATGGACTTCCCACTCTACCAAATGTGCATGGGAGTTGGGGGCACTTTTATGGCTGGGTTGTTGCGAGAGGATGGATGTCTTTCTAAAAATATGCTCAGTAAAAATTTATGAGCTTGAAGATTGCTCCTTATATTGAGGAGGTCAAACTAAATAACCTATAAGAGTATGTATCTGTGGGTAATGGGTTCAAGACTTTCTTAACACCTTTCTGTCAAATTTCTGCCAGTAGTCCAAGGGGCTTAATTGCATTAATAACCTTCCCATCTTGGCATCAGCCCATGCATTCATGTTTTTTCATCCATTTTTATGGCTGTGGGCAAGAAAGTAGAATGTTACATTCAAAAAATTTGTTTCTTTGGACATGAATAACTCCTGGCCAGAGTGCAAGAGCGTGAAGCAACTTCTAGCCTCTCTGAGGTGACAGGAAACCTCTAGACCTTAAAAAAAAAAATAATCCTTCAGTATCAGATTATATTACTCCTTCTTTTTTTTTTTTCTAGAATGAACTTCTGATATGTTATTGCTGTTAAAGCAAGTTCTTTAGTGAAACTTGGATGGCAGAAGTTTTAGTTCCACAAAGAAATTTGAGTTATAATTACTGCAACTTCAGATTATTTGACCTTAAAAAAAGAGTTTGATGTGATCTAGCCTTTTACTTCCTAACATATGTCAACTAAGTCAATAAAAAAAAATTCTGGAGGCATGATATGAAATTTTTTAAATAAATTTTTTGACATTTTTCAAGTCTTAATTGACTTCCTTTTAGATGGATTGAGGTTTGGTTTTTTTTTTTTTTTTGCATAAGAGACTTAGAGTTTTTGTTGTCATTTCTAATGAAATTCATTTATTTCATAGAATCATACAATGGTTTGGGTTGAAAGCGATCATCTAGTTCCAACCCCCCTGCCATGGGCAGGGACACCTTCCGCTAGACCAGATTGCGCAGAGCCCCGTACAGCCTATCCTTGAACACTTCCAGGGATGGGACATCCACAGCTGCTCTGAGCAACCTGTTCCAGTGCCTCACCACCCTCACAGTAAATAATTTTTTCCTTATGACTAATCCAAATCTACCCTCTTCCACTTTAAAGCCAGTACCTCGGCTTTATCTGTCTGTGAAAACCACCACATAGATGCGCTCCTGAAAAGAGAATCTATGTTTTTGAGCCTTCAGTACCACAGCATGAGCTTTTATTCTGGGGGATGTGTGTGCGTGTGCTTCCTTCAAATTAGACCTCTGGAGTAAAAGTATTTCTCAGATGCATCTAGGTCTGGAAACTAGAACAGAAATTGTGTTAATCTCTATTCTTAGGATTTTAGATTTCAAAGTATTCTAGAGTCTAAGAACACCATTAAGAGGAGTATGTTCCTTTCTGTGCATTGCTTTGGAGCTGTCAGCAAAAAGGTAGATTTTACTGTGGTTGATACATCCAAAGTGTTTGCAGAGTTTGCTGTTTTTATGGTTGGCTGAAGTGCATAAATACAAAGTAGTTTGCTTTCTCATTCATTTGTTCTAATTACAGAGGCTATTAACCTTGTCAAATCATTGACAGAATTATAAATCTACATCTTTGAGAATTATGTAAACAAGTTTATAAAAGTTCTTCAAGTGAAATGAAAGCCAAACTGTACAAAAGGACTAGGTTTTATTAGCAGCACTTGTTAAAGCCTGACAAAATGTTGGAAAAATACCTGCGGATAATTATACGCTCCTTCGTGACAGTGACACCACCGCAGCTCCTATGATGTGTAGCGCTCATTGTGTAGTTAAGATTAAGGATACCTTCAAGATACAGATACCCAGCCGTAGTTTCTTCTCAAACAAATGGTTCTTAATGTTTTACATGGAGCTTATCGTGGTCACAGAGAACTTTGGGAGAGGAATGTCTTTTACTGCCTCAGACCGGGTTTATTTATCTGTGGAGATCTTGTCTGTTTCAAATGTTATCAGGTTGTCATATGCAAGCATCCAAACCAGCTGGGGGAGAGGCATTTTGATGGGCCTGTTGAAGTCTGTGATCTGTCATCACTGGGATGCTGAGCCCTAGTTAGAAATAAATGAGTAGTGTTCCTGTGCCTGTTTCATGGACTGATCTTTCCTTTTTCTGTTTGGGAATATTTTTGTTCTGCTTTCATAGGGCTCGTGATATTTGAAATACTGATCCGAGGTGGGAATTTAGGGAGGATGTTTAGCCTTGTGAGTGTTAGCACTTTGCCTACCACTATTTTAATATGTTTATCTGAACTGGAATGTGCTCCTAGACTTTTGGATTTAATCAGTTCTTGATTTTTAACCAAAGATTTCTGGAACAGGGATTTAGTATTCCTCATTTAATAAGTTTCTTCAGAGGTGTAGTTTACTGTTGCAAAGTGTCTGATGTAGCATACACACTAACTAGCCATGCTGATGGAGGAAAGAAGTTCATTAACATCTATGGGTACTTGCTTCTGTCCTAATTCCTGTGACCTTTTTCAGGTCAGACTGTGTTCCCTTGGCAGAAAAACTCAGCCCACAAAATTTGGTGGCTTTGTTGAAGTCATTCTTTGATTTACTTGGGATGAGATGACGATGAAGAGCAAATTACTAGTAAAGAGCTACAAGGACTTCATAGTGCTTGGGCTGTGATTTCCTGCATATTAAGATGTTCTCACTTTAGCTGTAGAAACTAAAAATGAGTTTGACCTTTTGCAGTATCTCAAAATACTGTTGCAGATGAACTTGCTTCAAGAATTGCTTATTCATAGCAACATGCATTCCAAAGACTTTCAGAGATTCAGTAGCTACTTCAAAGCAGCAATGGTTTTGTTCCATTCCTGAACCTTGGTCTTGTGTGCATAACATTGTTGTTTACACTGAACTTACACTTCTGTGCAGTTGCACAGCCCGGAGGAGTCTTGTGCCTGTGTTTAGGTTCAGTTGGTGAGATGAGAAAGTCTCGTCTTTGACCATGTGATACTGATATGTTTGTAAGGAGATCATATCCAGTAGCTCTGTGATGTCCCATGTTGGCAACGTACTGATAAACTGAGTGGTCTAGTCTAACCTGTGCTTAGTCAAATCAAATTAACAGCTGAAGTTTTATTTTCCTCCTTGATTTTTGTGAATGCAAAGGAGCTCATCAGTTGGAGTTGCCGCTACACCTATCAATTTAGCCACACAACCTTTTAGTATTTTATTTGCTTGAGTCTTTCTAATTGAAAATGGAAGTTACAGAGAGATACAGTGGTCTAGGCATGTTGTAGTTCTCCTTCTAGATCCTGCTGCTTGCTAAGGTGCCCTGCTTGTTTTCTGTTCCATTTCTCCTCAGGGACAAAAACCTTCATGCCTCATGTGTTTGGTTAACAAGTCACTTTTGTGTTCAGCTATAACAATGAACAAGACAAATTTAAAGACATCCACTAAAGAATTGTCTTTGTCTCAGAGCTCAGGAACTATGTGGGATAATGAACCAAGATTTAAGCTCTGTGGTTTTGCTTTGTTGGCTTGTCCTGAGCTTGTGAATGGCATTCAAGTCTCCTTGTGAAACTGGCTTTTTACGTGGCAATTGTCATTGTCAAAGTGTCAACACCCCCCCACCCTCCTAATTTTGTAGCTAGTTGTGTTTTTTTTCTGATACTGACAGAGTTAAAAACTCTGCATGCATTATTCATGCATTTTTGTCCCCTTTTCCCTCCTGTTTTCCCTCTAACCTTCTTGCTACCCTTTCTACTGTCCTCTGGCAACCTGGAAGAAGGAGACTGCCCCACTGAAATGCTTGGCGCTGTCAATGCCCGGGCAGTGGTAGAGGAGAACTGAGAGAAATAGTGGTTAAGAATAGATGTCAGTGTGAGGATCTCACAAAGAGGATTACAACTACAACAGTGGGTCTGGAAGAATGCAGATTACAGAGACCATTCAAAGCAGCACAAGGTGCAGAAAGCAGTAGTAGGAAGATGGGAAGGCTTGGTGACTTTGGCTGGCCTCAGCCGGGAGTCTATGGGGTGCAAATGGGGAGTCTGCTTAGACAGAGATAGCATTTCCCACCCTGTTTGTCATCAGTGCGCTTGAAGAGAGAGGGGAGCAGAAATGGAGCAAGGGACTTGGAGATGTGTTCAGCCAAGAACAGATTTTAGCTGCTAAGGTGCAGCTTTGAAGTACAATTTTCCACTAAGTAGATGTAAACTTTGACAAACTGGACAGATTTTCACAGAAACGAGAAAAAGTGTGTCCTTGACCTGAAGTGTAGCTTTTGAAGGCCGCCTTTCAATGCATGAGATCTGAGAACTGTTTGAAGAAAAGGTCACCAACGTTAAAGAGCGTATTTGTTCTCTAGTCCTCTCTTGGGAAAGGCTGGCCTGTTTTGACTGGAACAGACACTGTTAGACACAATCTGTAAAAGATGAGGACATTTGTTTAAAGTTTGACAAGGCAATAGTGTCATCTTACGGGAACTGGTACTTTAAGAGACAGTGCTATCAGTTTTGCTACTGTCATTTTTAATTACTATGATTCCATAAAAAGAATTCTATCTGGAAAAGCAAACAGTAAATTACTGTAATTATAATTGATGCATGACACAACAGGATGGAAGAACTGAGTATGTTTTCAAGGGGGCCGGGAAGTGATGTTTTATATCTGTACGTAGTAGACAGACAAGCTGTTGACTGTTGAGTTGGCCTTTTTAAAAAAAAAAAAAAAATCTTACCACCTGTGGTGTTAATGGGTTATGCTGTCAGATCCCCTTAATGCATTTTCTCACATTTCTCTGATGTGTTTTAGTTATGTTGTTGCTCAGAATGCCTTCCAGTCTTCCAGAATGGATTTAGATCCGTAGTTTGATTGGTGTCATGCATCTACACAGGTAATTGTGAATCTGTACTTGAAAATTATGGGGGTGTTTTCAGCAAAAGTAGGAGGATGGAAATTACTAACTTCCCTCAACTATGTCTCTTCTAAGCATCACTTAACTTTTGCATCACCCTGTCACCATCAGCTGTGGCTGTCAACTCTGTGAAGCTGAAGCATTCCTTCAGCCCATCTTTTCTGTTCTAGCACCTCTCCTGCTCTCTCTAAGGGCCAGCTGCTTTTTAAAGAAACATACAGAGCTTACCATCTTTTGCTTAAAGGAAAATATTGTCCTTTAAATGATGTATTTCAAAGTTGAACAATATCCACAAGGTTTAATAAGCACATGCAGCTCTAGACAGTGACGTGGTAATACAGATCTTCACTGTCATTTAAATGTAAATTTGTAAAGTTTGCAGTCATCCCGATTTAGATTCAGTTACATTCCAAGGTGAATAAAGTAAAAATCCTGGGGGTCCAGATTTTCTGTTTCCTCCCAATTGCTTACACCTTAAATTCAATTGACATTGTTGATGGATGCTGTGAACTGCAAGAATAAATGACAATTAAATGACAGAGTGAGAATTGAGACAATACCCAAAGAGTACAGGGCAAAGGCACAAGGAGGACGGCATATTTGTTGCTTGTGAGCTGATAGGGTCTTTACATGTGAAAAGAACACTTAAACCATATTTTCAGGTGATGTAATTGCAATGTGGATGACCAGCAGTGTTGACACCAAAGGGCTTTGCTGTTGGTGGTACGGCATCACTAGCAGTTTCTGATACAATCTCTTTCACCTAATATAGTCTGGAAAAAAATATAACCTTCACTTGAATTATCATTGGGTTTTGCTGCTGTAGTGTCTGCCAGCTTGCTCATCCCTTTATTGCTTTTTTTTTTTTCATGTTGGAAATTAGTTTACAAGGTACTTAAGGGAATCTTGCCATTTTGTAGTTTGCGTGCCTAGCATATTTTTGGATGGGAAAGGAAAACTTAATACAAATCTTATAATAGGCATCAAAGAGATCTACCCAGAATTAAGGTTATGTCCTGTACTTAAAAATGTTTTTTAGTCTTCGAGATATTATTTATATTCTAATTATGCTTAAAAGTCTAGTAGTTCATTATTTTGAGTTGCTTTTTAGTGTAAGTTACATTATGACTGGATTTCATTCACTTTATTATGAAACTCTTGTTCTTTTCCCATACTCACTCCACATTGTTCTCTCTTCAGTTACAGAACAGTATGACTTATTTTCACTGTGATTGATTTTGTTTACTAAAATATTTGTAAAAATAAATGTTTGCTAGCTTTCTACTGAGGCTGCCTTTCTTTAACCTCTAAATCATTCCACAAGAGACAAAGCAATGCCATGTTCATTCCAGCGTTATCTTCCAGCTGTGGGTGAAGAGGCGTGCTGAGCTTCACCCCCCCAGAGGAGGAAAATTGACATGATCCTTTAGAGGCTCCTGTCTCACTCCCTCTTTGAAAAACAGCAAGACATATGCCACAAGCCTTTTTTTTCTGCCGTCTAAAGTGCGTGCTGACAAATCTGTCTGCTTTTTGTGCAGTGTTTTTGCTGAAGGAAATGGTCCTCTGAGAAATACAGCAAAAGTAATTTTTTGAAAAACATCTTTTCTCTAGAATTTCTCATTTATAAGTAGTGATTAAAGTATGCTAGTAGGCAACTAGGTTTCATGTTAATGCAATTAAATTCTTTCCTAGGATGCCTTTCTGTCTTGTCTATAAAAAAAAATTGTTCGTTGCAGGTATATACAGTTAAGTGGTTTCTTGTCATCCTGATGGATTGGTAAAAGCGAGTAAAAAAACTTGCAATGACTTCAGCAGGACATGAGTTTCAGTACTGGTGCTCCGTTATTTAGTCCCTTGTTTAGGCAGTGTCATACTAATACCTCAAATATACCATTTACAGCAGAGGAGCTTTGTGCTGGTTGCAAAGTCAGTCATTCAGAATTTGTCAAGATTAAGTTTACCTGTGAAAACTTAATTTGGTCTCTCTACTCGTACTGTTCATTCCTTAATTACACAACGGCACCATGTTCACTCCTGCTGTGTGATCTCTGCCTGTGTTGGATGATGAGCAATTAATTTAATTCTGTGTACTTGATGGGTGGTTCTCGTTATATGCACGTACTGTGCGTTATAAAAACACAAATGATTTTGAGATTTTTCTAGAACACTTGTCACTGTACTCTGACTACTTAAATATTTGTTCATCTTCTCAGCACCTACCTTGCTGAGAGTCCTTTTCAATGATGATTTTGAGATGACTTTCAAAGTACTTTATAGCACTGGGTGATATCAGTGTACAGTGCTGCCTGGGCTTCTTAATAATTTTGTGCGCTCTGTGGTTCTGATAAGCGTGAATGAAGGTCAGAAGTTGAAATGTCCAGAAAATTAGGAACGTGGTGATGATATCAGCTTGAGCAACTTAATGTGGTGCTCAGCCAATGGTGGAGGTAAGGGTAAAGATTAGGTTGATTTTCTTCTGACTTCATCCTGGTGGACTTTTCAGCTTCTCTGATGGATAGGCAAGGTCCTTCCACTGAAGCTGGACAATAAAGCTGGATCAAATTCATATCTGGGCCTGTATAAAAATAAAATTTAAGCAACCACTTCTTCTTCCATCTGTGGGAAAAAAAAAAAAAGAAAAAAGAACTGGGAACAGTTAATGGGTACAAGCACACAAGTTGGTCACTGCGGGATAAGTTAGGCTGTGAACTTACAGGCTGTCAAAGTGCGAGATACATGCAAGATAGATAGGAAGCAGCTCTGCCCTGAAAGCTTGTACCCTGGCTTATCTCACAACATAGACTTCAGGAATGTGTATCTTGGAGAAACTGAGTTAGTGTTGTAGAAGCCCCTATAATTGTAGTCTACCTTTGAGCGATTGGCGTGGCATTCTTTATTTTAATTTGGATTTTTATTTATGTAATTTTCTAAGTGTTTGAAAAAGCAAGTGGAAATCCATATTCCATTTTCTGGTGTTGCATCTGCAGTCCAGTGTTTCATCGTGTTTTGCAGGCTCTCATAAGGACGTGTCCTGCTTGAACTGAAATGCTAGCTGGTAGCTGTTGTAGCTTTCTTCTGCTTGTAGACTGAAATTGGAGGAGAATGAGAAAAACGACTAGGCATTTTCATTGATTCCTGCTGAAAGCAGTGGGCTGGTAATCTGTGAGAATTGGGTTCTGATATGGGCTTCAAAGGAGGACATGTGTGTAGTGTCTGTAGGTTCTTGTCTACATCCCCCTAAGCCTGAGTGCTTGCCCACGCCATGTCTGTGTCCTGTCCGTTTTCTGTCTTGTCCACATGCTCTTGCTTTCTGCTTCCTGCATTTTTCCACCTGTGATGGCTGTTTGGTTGTCCTCTGGCTTTTGTTCCTCCTTATCCAGCCATCCTAGCTTCCACTGTGAATCACAGCCCCTTGTGCTGTCTCCGCTTTTCTGTGTTCCTCCTTCCTTTCACACTGCTGATACTCAGTCTGACCCAAAGAGGCTTCATTTCAAAAGCTTCTGACTTGACCAAATTTAGAGGATTTTCATGGAGATGGCAACATATGTATTCCTATTTTAAAGTCCTCTGTATTTCCAGATGTTTTAGTCTCTACTGCCAAACATTGAGTTTAGAGGTGTTTTTTTCCAAGGGGAAAGTTACTCAGTGGGTTACAGAAGTTATTACTAAAGCCTGCGTTTTGGGAGATGGAAGGAACTGTTTAGACTGAAAGCTTCCAAAGAACTAATCCTAAGATAGGTAGATATTTATATGAAAACTGTGTTTGAAATTCATCAAGATAACAAGACTAATAACAACCAGTGACAGTTTTATTAGAAGACTGTGCTACTAGTCCCACTCACGCTATGCGTGCATTAAAAAAAAGTAGAAAGACTCCTGCTTTCTCATGCTGCCTGTGTTGTAGAGTTGTTTTCTGTGCACGCTGATGTATTTTTGGTTTACACAGTTTCCTCCTCTTGAATACTGAAATGGACAGTGAAGCAAGGTGTGACTGGATGCCACAGGATAGAAGTAGCATATTACAGTCTTTTTCTGTGAGCATCTGGCTTTAATAGGAGGATGTCTCATTATTTTTAACCTCCATCTCTACTTCTGTCTGAAGAGCATTGGGAACAATACACAATGCATAAATTTATATCTAGAACATAATTAAAGAGATTCATTTCATATGGCAGCAGCCTTCTGTGTATCTCTTAGAATAATATATTTTAGTGCTTTTTGGAGCTTATTTAGTCAGTTCTTCCAGTGCTTTATTCCAGTTCAGTAGGCAAAGAGGTTTCAGCAGGTTTGTGATTTGCCTTTTGCTTAGAGCACTACAGCTGTAGCAAGAGGAGCCTCTGAACGTGCCTATGTGTTGTTGCATGTACTCTTTTTTTTTCCTGTATTTCTTCTTTAATAACATACTACACTTTCAAGCAGGAGCAGTAAGTAGAAATTTCACATATAAAAAAAAGTACTTGGTTAAAAGTTCAACCCACTCGTGTCAGCCTGAATTCCAGCCTGAGGAGGCAGATGCAGCTGATGTGGTCTGTGTAGTCCCTCCAGCAAAGCAGCCTACAGTTGAAGGGCTAGCAAATCTTTTCTCGCAAGGATGTGAAGCGCTGTGCGCTTCCTTAATGCCAGACTGTCAATTTTTTTTTACTTAATGAAGCCTAGAATAAGGACCGTTTGTTAAATCTAGAAGAGACTGTCAGGAGTTTGGAAATTTTAAAGAAGGTAATTCAGCTAAGCCTACGTAATAGCCTATTAGAACAATCTTTTCCTGTTCTTCCTGTAGCTCATGGATTCTTTTGAAATTTGTTAAGAAACTTCCTCCTAGAAATTTTTCAAAGCTGAACAGTGACCTATATAGATCTTTATTGCATTGTGTCCACTAAGTGCAGAGTGAAAGCTGACCAATTCTGTGCATTTACAGGTGTGCAACTCTAAAATAAATTACTTGGGATTACAAATAATGATCACTCTGCAGAATATATCCTGTAGTGAGAAGATGGGAAGTCTGTGGTCAGTGTGGTCTTACCTAGGATGTGTATTTTTCACTGAATTGAATTTTGTAGTATTAGGGTTGTAGGAAAGCAAAGCTATTTGCTCGTAGTAAATTATTTCAGATGGGTGAACTGGAAAATAGTAAAGTGTAGATTTGGGGACTGCATTTCTGCAGAGGAAATTTCTGTGCGTTTATTACTGCAAAACCAACAGCGTGCTGAGTTCCTGTCTCTGTGCTAGAATTGTAAGTAACATTTCGCGCACAGAAAGTCCTGCTGTGTGGGATGTGGATGAGAAGCATAAGGGACATTGTGCTCTGAGGCCAAATTTTAAAAATTGCTGTAGAAGATATGTAGATGGAAACATAAGTTACTGGGAAGGAAAGCAGAACTTCTGCAGTTTGTGCAGGCAATAAAACACTTTTGAATATGTTAGTTCAGAAGACATGGTGAGGGAAAAAACCCATGCATGTTTTCTCACTAGAGATGCCTTTCCAGGAGAGCTCAGAGTGAAGAGACTGAGCCGAGCTGTTTATGAGAGGAAGCTGGCACTCTGTCAGAGAGCACCATTGTGTCTGCAGAGTGTGACAAGGTGCAGAATTTTACAGATACCTTGTTTGGCTCTGAAGCACAGCAAATTAATTGCTTTCACAAATTTATGTTACTGACTGGAACGTACCTGCTTTGGTGTCTCAGAAATTAAACAGGGCAGCAAAGGTGCACAGTTACATTAACAGTATTAGATGGGTGCAAAATGCCATGACATGCTGTCTTCAAGAGTAAAACTCTCCCAACAAGAGATGTCCTCCTAGAGAGACAGTGAGAAGGAGTGAACACTGCGTGTGAGGAGTGGCATGGGAAATGGTGAGCACCGGTGCATGGTGGCCCCAGAGGACACCTCAACTACTATATGCTGAGGAAAGCAGGCGTTTTCATAGCTGTACTTTTTAGAAAAATTATGGGAATATTACAGCCTTTGCATATAGTAGGAAATCCAAGAAAGTATCAGCAGCACACTTGTACGTGACAGTGAGTATGAGCATGAGGTTGAGTTGTTCTGTTACCGCTGAGAAAAGCTTCCAGGTCACTGAAACATCAGACAATTTGGAAATCATGGGTGAATGTTCTATTTTGGGCCACGGTGGAAATCTGTGATTTTTCACAAAGTGAGAACATGATGATAGTCAGGAATTGCAAGACTGAATTAATTGTGATAGGGTGATCTGAGGACCATAATTAATGTTCAAGCTCGATGTACTTGCCGTGTCCGAAAGTACCATCTTTGCTAGTGCTGCTAGTGAAAAGTTCTTCTTGCATGTGGCCTGGGAGTCGACAGTAATAGTTGCCTTTGGTGATTTTGACATACAGCTGTGAGATATTACTTTATGGGGATTTCAAAACACTCAAAGTCTTCTAGAGGTAAGTCAAGGCTGATCTAAAAGTCACAAGGCTTTGTTAATGGAGCGTTGGGCTTGAGCTGATGCTGTAAGCTCTACGGGGAACAAAGCACTGATTTACTGATGCTACTCAGGTTTTGGGTAGGAGTTGGCTGCAGTCCATCTGGCTTTGCTTGCTCGTGGAGTGAGCGTACTTCAAAACCAGCTCATCTGGGAACAGCAAAAAGCTCCTTGACCAACACCAGCAATAAGGCAGCTTGCCAGGAGCTCATAATAGATGAGAGCATCCCCTTGTTGGAGGAGAGGTCTGTGGTGGTTATTGAAGCAAATACAATGTGTTTCCTTTAGGTATGCAAATATGGTTATTAGTCCTTGATGGAGAAGTGCTGACTGTTGGTACTTTCAGTTGCTCATGAAGAAGTCACAGTTGTTGTTGTCTTGGATGTCGTTAATTATTGAAGTATGTCACCAATTCCTCTGCCCTGTTTATTACTGCTAGAATTTACTGTAAGAGAATGTGCAAACTAGCACCTGCCCATTCAAATGCATGTAATATTTTGTCCAAAGTGTTTTCAAAAAAGCGTTTTAGCATTATTTGCTGCTGTGCCTCCTCAAAACACTTTGGGGAAATGAATTAAAAGTGCTGCCATCTGTTTCTCTTAAATTTAATACTGAAGGCTAAAAAAGAGTGCCAGCAATTTTGAAGCAGCATTATGTAATTTTGTTTTTAAAAATACATGCTAAAGATACAGTGAGTACTAGTACGTTGATCCCACTTTTGTGAGTTGTGGCAATGCTTTTTCGACAATATTTTAGTCTTTTTATCTTAAAAGAAAACAGCTCTGTGTGCAATCTGTGGGTGATAATCACTGGATGGAGATGGCATTCTCTGGGAGAATTATTTTGTTCTAGAAGTAACGCTGGGCACAGCAGCACCTGACTTCTCACTGAGCTCCAGTAGCAGCTGCACTGGCAGCTTCAAAGGTGGTCAGGTTTGTCTCAGGCTGATGTTGATAGATTCCCTGGACTCTTTTTTCATTCTCTTGGATGTGAATTTCTGGGTTTTGTCTTTGATTTAGTGGAGTTCATCCAAAGTTCTATCCTCTTTGAGAAAAAGAGTTGCCCAGAAGAGGAGACGTACTGGTTGTTTGTTCTGAAAGGGGATGTTTCTGGAAAAAAACACACCGAGCACCATCAGTTCGTATTTCATTTTGTTTGTAAAGTACTCCATGGAGGAAGAATCATCTATACTATTTCAAACAACTTTTTTTTTTTTCTTTTTAATTCCTTTTTTCCCTCGTTTAACCAACAAAACAGTGTTTCCACAAAGACATACAGTCTTACCGGTAAGAGTCCTGATAGAGGAGCACATGGGATAATTCTCTTACTTTCAGCAGTTATGCTTGGTTTCTCACAATATAAATTGATAGTGGAATTGCTTCTCATTTCTGCAGTGTAAAATTAATGCAATTAAGATGATTTTACTCTGTGCCTTATTGTCGACTGTATTTCACTTGGACTAATGGAGAACACAGAAATCTGACTCTGCAGGTGATGTTTTGTAGTTCTTGTAGTAGATGGCAGATATTGAATATTGAGGCTGTAAAAGGGACTAATTGGGTATTAGAGAAGATAAATAAGAATGGGGGAGGGGACTGAAGAAGAAAGACAGTATTTGAGAAGACCTGGAGGTAAGCTGCTTTCAGTGTACTGTTTAAATTTTGATGACCCATATAGAGATTTTTAGCAACAAAGTAATGGCCAACTAGAGGAATTAAAGGCCTCAGGTGATCATCTGAACAGCAAAAGCTGACAGAGTTACAGTTCGACACAGGCTCTGCTAGGAGGCAGATTTTTGTTCCCCATCTCTCTGCAAGTATGGTCATTTGATGGGGTTTGAGGGAAGAGCTGGTAAAAGCTCAGTTACTGCAAGTGAACTCTTCTCAGGGTTCCCTCAGGTTAGAAGGTACCCTTCTGGTAAGAAGGTACCTTTTGGAACAATTGTTCTGATTATCTGTTGTTCTGATTACCTCTCTGAGCTTTTACTCCAATAAATTTTCCAAATTCTGAGGTGAGAATCCTGTGAAAATTGTATACGACTCTTCCTTTGAGGAAAAAAAAAAGCTTCTGCTTAATTTGTGGAATGTTAAAAGTTGTTATCTTGCACTGATCAAATGTTTAAAAAGAATAATTGTAATTGCAATAGCTGATGTACAGCTCAGTGGCATCAGAGCACAGGACAGATTCCTCTGTACTGACTCTCTGAATAGCATGAGTTGTGGCGAGCAGGCCAAAATAAACTCTGTTGAAACAACCTCTTCAGCCACGTTGAAGGGTCGCCTCATTCCTGGTCATGGAGCTTGCTCACAGGTTTGCAGTCCTGTCATCAGTATATCTGTGATACACTGTCTTTGAAGCTACTGTATGGTGTTTTCACCTTTGCTATCTACCTTCTGCCTAGCGTGAACTCCAAGGTTTTGCTGCTGAGGTTGCTTGTAGAGGAGCACTGATTCAGGCAAATGCTGCGTTGCTATTGTGTTGCTTCCTAGAGAGATCACTTTGTCAGACAGATCTCGTAAAGACCAGTATGATACACACATTTGGTGTTTCCTTATTTTCTTTGACAAAAGAAGGATAACAGAGGAAAGCTCCGCATTATTCAGTACAGAAATATGCCACTCATTTGCATGTCTTGTCTATTATTTACTTTGCTGCAGTGGCTGATAGTCCTGCTTAGATGTATGCATGAGATGACAAGGCACCAACAACAGAATGGGCTTGTCAGCATGTATTGCTAAAATATGCCATGTCTTATGGAACATTAAATATGTAATATGGTATGAACATTAAATACGTATTATGGTGCAAGAGAAATTTAATGAATGAGATCACCTGCTAGTTCACTAGATAAGTCTTTATTTGTCGGTAGTCTGAAAACATGAGATAGTGCCATTAAAAAAATGGTGAGAAAACACCATGTATTTATTCTTATGGGCTAGGACAAATGATTATAAGTATTATAAGTAAAATACACACACACAGACAGAAAAAAAAAATCCCCCGCACAAAATCAAAATAATATCTTCACAACAACAACAGTGGGTAGACAGTTAACAAACAATTCACCACTTATCCCTTCACCACATAACCTGTGTTATGTTTCAGAGAAAGAATTATTGCTTGAAACACTGTTCTAAGGATAGATGTTGCACTTTGTTTAGAAAGCGACTGTGTTGTGTTGGATAGGAAAGGTGATGTTTTGAAAAGACACGCTTGACTTTTATCTGAGATGAAAAATTATCTTTGAGTGTAGAAGCAAACTTGGTGTCTGGGCGATCAGATGTGAGTGACTGATTCACTTAGAGGAGGCTGTGCAAAGAAGTAATCTCGAGCTGCAGCTCGTTTTTGCCTCAAACTGAGGTTGCGTTTGACCAACAAGGTGGAGAAAATAGCACTGAATGGGAAGGTGTGATCTTCAAATGCACTGAATGTGTGGAACTCACAGACATAGAAGATTGGTCATTGGGTTATGAAGCTCGGATGTCCAAAAAATCATCCAAGTCACTAAAAAAAAAATCTAATCAATGTGAAATATTTGGATCCTTTTTAAGATAACATGTATGTTTTGCTTTTCAGCTTCTCTTTTGAAAGGACTGAAACATGCTAACATTGTGCTGCTTCATGACATCATTCACACAAAGGAGACCTTGACACTTGTGTTTGAATATGTGGTGAGTAAAGTAACTGATGTTCTGGATATGGTCCAGAATATATTGAATTTGATGGAAAAGCTCTCTTTACTATCAGTAATCTATAGATCAGGCCAAAAGAACCCTTTACTTTCTTCAGGAGAGTAGAGGTTATAAGAGATGATGCTTTGTAGTGGAGTAGGCTAAAAGTGAAAGGCTGGGCTAGACCACATTCAGAGATGGAGAAGTGGCTACCAGGGCTCTTTAAGGACCTTATGCTGTTCAGTTGATCAGGAATCAGTCAGGCTGATTCCTTACTCTGCTTCCTAGTTATAGTTTGTTTATTAGAGCTTTTTCTTTACTGATGTGATCGGATGACTTTAAAATAGGTGAAGATAATGTAGGTAAGAAGAACAACAGGAGTGAAATGCTTGACAGGTGGTTCCTTCATCAAAAGCATGTAACGAGTTTAAATGGCTTTTGTTGTGACTGGCTTGTGCATAGTGTCTTTTTATAAGCAATGTCAGTAAAAAAGAAGTCTGGTGCACACAATTTAAAATTTTGGATTGTGATTTTTTTTTTTTTTGCCATGCCTAATGTTTTATCTACTAATTAAAACTTCAGTTTACACAGTACACAATGTAATGATCTAATTGTGTTCAGAATATTACTTTCCAAAGTCTTGGGCTTGGCCTCCTAATTAATATTTTTAGTTTTTCTGAGACAAACATATGGCATTTATGTAGAACTACTTCAGCATTTAGCTGTGGAATTATGCACTGTACTATTATAATTAAACTCCTGGTTTTCACGGATGAGTCCAAGAACATGTAATTTAAAAGGAGCAAATGAGTTTAGAGCAGGTTAGATTTTCAGTATAATATCTGTTATTGTGTTGTAATCGGTAAGACACTGCATTTATAAAGTACAGTGATTACTAGTTTTACTTCTAGTACATTCCTACTTAAGACAGATGGAATTGTTTTGTGTGTTTCTTGGGAGCATGCCTTAATTTTTACATGATAGCGCACACAGCATCTTGTCTGGAGAAGCCGTTCACCTTGTCTATTTACACAGAAATGCTATGGTGTAATGGTGTGGGTATTCAGCGACAGGAACCTGCAGAGTAGTCGCATGCAGTACATAGTTTTTTACCTCAGATATAGGAACATTAATGAAAATTTAATTCCTTTTCTTAAAATCGATGATTCTTCTGCTCCTGACATACACACTGATTTAGCATAGAAAAAGCCTTGATATTTGATTTTGTGTAACAATCAGTGTAGACTTAGTTGCATAGCTTCACATGAATATATTTTGCAGTCCCTTTTATCAGTGTCTGTATTTAGCTGTATTTATCAAAATTGCTTGAGAAATGAGATATACAGATTATGTTTCTCCCTAAAATAGATGGTTTTGCCTATTGTACTGTCAAATTTATGGATTTTACATCCAGTACTAGTGTTTAAAGACTCTGCCTCCCAGCCACGTGTTTTATAATGTTGCTGTCCGTGATAAGCCACAGACACGGACTAAACTTCATGCAGCGGCTAGTTCTTCTGTATTCACTTAGCTGTTTGCTTTTCAACAAGGTGCTGTTGGGCTCAACCCTGCTGGTGGTTGCACCTCTTTATTCTCGTGGTATTTGGTAGCTATTGAAACTGTTTGAGGAGCTCATTTAGTAAGAGGTTCTAGCAACTGGTCCAAGTAGTATTTTAGTATTTTGGCTGCTGGGCAGTCTCTCAAGGTGATGTTCAGGAGGAAGGGGAAGGATGATTTGTTCTCTCTGACCAGCCTAAAGACTGTATTGTAATTATGTTGTAACCTTGATCCTGTGCCTTGAGATGATTGAATTGCTTTAAAAGAGTCTGTTTTCAGTGTTAGATAATGTAAAGTTATGGGCTGATCAATAGCTAATGCCATCTGACAATGGTTATTGCTAGAGAATGCCCATGTAAAATGAATTGAATTCTTGTGGAAGTGCATGATATAGGTTTTAACTGGATGATCACAATGACTTTTTTTGTTCCTTTTGTCAGAGCTCTCATTCAGTGCATAATATGAATGTGCAGAGGCAGAAATTACAGTTACCCGTTTAAATCTACAAATTTTGGCTGGTTGACTATGCAATCTAGCTGTGCAGTTGGTGTTACTGAGCTCTGTATCTGTAATGTCTGGGTTTGTTTTTTTTTTTGTTGTTTTTAACACCTTTACATTATTTAGCTCAATAATATGAGTGATTTGTACTGAAATCAGTAGCAATAGTCATGCAGTTAAAACTACACAGTAACATATGAGGCCTAACAAACTTAGATGATGTGGAATTTTATTTACTTCATAAATTGACATCATGGAACCTATACACTATTTTCACTGTTGGTCATTTCAAACATAGTAAAAACCATTTGAGTGAGATGTCATGATTAAATTAGGGATGAACAGTTAGTGGTCCAAGAGTCCTCAGAAAATTGAAACTTTGGATTGCTAGGTCGGTGTCAATTCCATTGGGAAATCAATACTGGTGAAATGTCTGAGGTTATCAGAGGTGTTCAGTTTCAGCACTGACCCTGAAAGAGTAAAATGAAATTTAATTTCATGTAGCACCTTTAATTGCAAAATGCATTGCAGTAATAAGTTAAAAGCCGAAAGCAGAATAGCCTCTGAAAGGAAACATGGCAGTGATTAAATTCTCTGAGTACCTTAAATTAGAATTATTTTTTTTATATGGAAGTCTGTCAGATGAAAACATGACAGCACTTTTTAACTTTAACCTTGGTGGTCCCCAGAAGCAAGAAAAGTCAATCTTTAAAAATTCTATCTGACAGTTGAAGATCAGAGAAGTTTGTTCTCCATATAAACATTTTGGTGGTGAATGTGGAGCTGTACCTGTCTGTGGACAAAGAGGAAGGAGGCTTGATCCTTCTGAATGAAAGAACTTAATTGAAAATAGTTTAGTTTATACAGTACCTTGTTAGTAGGGCATAATTTCTTTGTATGCTTTGGTAACTTACATCAGCTGTGATTATTGTTGGTCATTCAAGCGTACCGAAAAGGGAGCTGAGAGGTCAGTTTTGTCACTGGATGACTGAGAGCTGTTACTCATTACCTGAGGAGTTTTGAGGAAGAGCTGCTTGGAATCACCTCTACAAAACCTGAAGGGGTGGTAGTCTTTCATGTAAGAATGGTAGAGAAAATAATTTCCATATTGTTAACTAGGATGTGCTAAACAAGACCTGAAAACAAAATGTGAAATTGTAACACATTTTGCATATGGTATCCGAGAATGCAATAACTTCTGAAAGGAAAAGGTCGGTTCAGCTTTACAGTCCAACGAGGGAGTATGACTGCTCACATAAGATTTGTTCCCCTCCTCTCCAGGCTCTGGTTAGGTGTTAGTTTATGTGACTTTGTGGGTATGCCGGCTGTAGTGCAAGCGCCACTGATGTAGCCAGCTTTGCCCAAGGAAATGATGAATTTTACAGGTGAAATCTCAGACATACTGAGAGATCTTTTATGATGGATTCACATCTGTTCATTCTAAAATGATCATTACCTGCTACCATTTGTTTCTTTACTTGTTTATTTTAAAGGAAGATGACTATATTTAGAAACACTTAATTGCTGAAAGGCAATTCTAACCAATACATATTGCTACAGGCTTGGTAAAATGATAATGAGGGTTTTAGTAGTATGCATAATTATGTAAGTATATTATTACCAATACATGAATCAGCGATTTGTCCTATTCCTGACATATAAAAGTGAGCTTGTATAGCAATACTTTACATTACCCTTTCAATATTTACAAACTAGATTTGAAACAAGAAAGGTACATTTATAATTGGAATTATGAGTAATGAGTAGTAGTATTTCTGCCTCAGTAGTGTAAAAGCTCCAGACTAATCTAGTAAGTAATTTTAAACCAAGCATTTTCAATTACCTTGCCTATTTTAATTTTTGCATATGTTTTTCCTTCTTAAAAATTACTTTTCATTAAAAAGAAAGTTTAATTCTCATTGCTTCATTACAGCAGCTAAAATAGGTTTTTATACAATGAGTTGGCTTAATGAAGTTCATTAGTTACATTTTCCTCTCATTTTATGCAAGAAAAAAATAGGTATGAGTTTCTCATTTTAGTATTGTTTGGAAATTGAGATATATACTCTTTATCAGAATTAAGAGTTACAGAGCTGAAGTTTCAAAGCCTGAGATTTTGAGTTCGTCGTGGGACATCTTAGAAAAGTGTTATGCAAGGAAATGGTCAACACTCATTACCTAAAAGGATCAAAAATTTTTGCGTTGAAAATTTTGAATTTCTTATAACTTTTGATAATTTGGATTGAACACCATTATTGGTTTTCTGGTTTTGTTGGTTTTATTAGGGAACATGTGTTGAAGCTAAAGGTAGGATGACATGGCTTGTTTGTGAAAACAAACAAAAAAAGCCACACTATTTTAGTGGATGAGAGAGCAGAGAAAATCAGTGGAGTCCCAGAGCTGCGTTTGAGATTTGATTACTAGGATCATTCAGCATTGCTTAATACTTACAGGATATTAGGGAAACTGGGCACAAGAAGGAAGGAGGGGTCTTCTAATCCTTGATTGAGAGTGAAACTTATTTGGAGGCTGCATTACCTTATTTTGATGTGAGAGTGAAAAGGTGGGCAATTTTCTTCCCGTCTGAGGTCAAGATGTTTGTCCAGCCACGGTAAGCAAGGGCTAAAAGCTGGTGAAGCAACAAGCCAGCTGCCTCCTGTCACCCTCTTGGCAGACACTGCTTGCTGTGAATGTGCTTGATCCACCCCAGGAAGGAGCAGAGCTGTTGAGGGCTCCCAGCGTGGGAGCAGTTGAGTTCAGGTGTTTCCGTTTGCCTTGACTGGAGAAGGAGCCGTTCCTCTGTTGATTCAATCCTTGCCTCACGCCCCAAACTTGCCCCAAGTTGCACCACTTAAATTGCAGTCAAAAAGACAACAGAACAAGGTTGAGAGGTAGCAGAGAGAAAGGAAATCCCCTGCTATTGAGAAGAGGCAGTATTGGAGTACAGCTCTTGGGAAAGCCTTGTTTTTCAAGTTTTAATGAGCAGATCAGAGATGGGAGCTGCTGATGTCCAAGTATAGGTTGGAAATGCAAACAAAGTCAGCTACAGGAGGTAGGAATTCAGAAGGGATTTCAAAAGGAAATTGCTTGGTGCTTTGCTGAGAGGTAAAGACTGTGCCAGTTCGTGGGAATCAGCAGGAAAGAAGGAATGAAAAATTCTATTTAAATGTAAAGAAAAATACTCCTGCTAGGCTAAGAAGTTTACACAGGTCTAGCAGGAGGAGGGAAGATATTACTCAGTTTGCCTTATCATCCTGACTTTGCAGGATCTCACAACAGTTGTGTAGACTTCAAATGGAGGGTGCATACTGATTAATAGATGTGTTAATAAGATTAATCAAAATTTACAACAGATTGGGAGTCTGTGTGTATCTGAATGTCTGTTCTTTGTACAATTTACTAATGTTTTTTATAGCCTTACCAGGTATTTGTTAGATTTGCAGTGTGCTTTGCACCATTTAATAATTAGCATCATTATTTATTATTCTTTTTATTAAGTATTAATAAGCATATTCAGTGTAAGTATTTTTTTAAAAAAACATAGCAAAATCAAAGCATAAAAAGCATATGGCATTGAGTTGAGACATGGATCACTGGAAATCATATGAGATATTCTACGTATTGACAGATCTCAATTCATTTTTTCCTAAATTACAAATAAAAATTTCAAACATCATTGTAGTCCATCATAGAATCATAGAATCATAGAATGGTTAGAGTTGGAAGGGACCTTCAAAGGTCATCTAATCCAGCCCCCCTGCAAGAAGCAGGGACATCCCTGACTAGATCAGGTTGCTCAGAGCCTCATCCAGCCTGGCCTTGAACGTTTCCAGGGATGGGGCATCCACCACCTCTCTGGGCAACCTGTTCCAGTGCTCTACAACTCTCATTGTAAAAACTTTTTTTCTAATATCTAATCTAAACCTACCTCCTTCTAATTTAAACCCATTACATAAAAACATATATATAGAGTAAGATGCATATGCCAATAATAACACTGTGCTCAACACAGATAAGTACACTACCCAAATTTGTACACAGAAGGAAAACATGAATCAACTGCAGCTCTGAGGGGAGAAAAAAACAAGTGCCTAGAATAAAGGCTTCTGAGGAAAAGTCAAAGTAAGTAGGGCTGTTTAGAGTTGGGGAAAAAAGGGATGAGATGTTTACAAGCCTTTAAATATATTGTAGAGAAAGGCAGTGACAATGGTAAAGAGATAAAAAAGAAAATCTGAAATTGCAGTAAGGAAGACAAAGATTAAAGTGTAGGAATTTCTCTGTAATGGCAATGATAGCAAAGCACTGAAGAAGCTGCTATGTGGTGATGGTTTCTCTAATAGGGACAGCCTTTATGAACAGTTTAGGGAAATAGCAGAATGACACGTCATTGTTAATAGATATAGGTAAGTCGATTATTTATTCTTTTTGAGATTGTTTCTCTATGTAGCTTTCTGCATCTTGATTTTTATCAGTTACGTATGAATACTTGTAGTCTTTCAGTGAAGTTAATACACTGCTACTTTCCTGTATCAGGAATGAAAGAAAAAAATGTCAGTTTATTTTACTACTTTAAACAATTTAAAAAAAAAAATCCTTCTAGTTTTAGTATTTAATTTTTTTTTTAGTAATTGATTATTTCTATCGTATCGATTTCTGGACAGCTCTACCATTAGTACTATTCTGGTGGCATCCCACACATTTCTTATCTTTTAATTTAAGTAAGAAACTGGCATTGTCCAAGTCCCTCTGAGGTGAAACCTGACAGTATCTCAACTTGCACTAGAGACTGTCCAATCTAATTATTTTTTTTCCTCAGGCTCTTTAATAATGTGCATTGTAACCGCTATTTAGGTGCTCTTAAAATGAGAAGCTCTGATTTATTCAGTGCAGATTGATAAAACAAACAAACAAACAAAACACCAACCCACACAACTCCAAACCTGACTGTTTGGAGAGTGATGATTGCCATAATTCTAAATCTTAAAAATAGATTTTTTTTTTTTTTTTCTTCCTGAACTAGCAGTATGCAGCTTCATACTAATTTGATCATACTGATAAAGAATACATCTAAAAAATCTTTGAAAACGGAAACTTGGGGTGAGCAATTCTGGCAAAATAATAATAACAAAAATCTTGGAGTCAGAGTGAAGAGATTAGTAATTGCAGATATCTTTATAATGTGTTTATAGTTTTATGATACAAAAAATAATTAAGGAATGGTGAATCAGAGGAGTCAAGACTTAAGCTGGAATAATAAACAGAGCCAACACTAGAATGTTAGAAAAGCCTGTTCATTTTTTCTTGTTTTGCTACTTTGAGTAAAGAGGATATAATCCATGGAAGCATCATTTTTGTTGTGCTTCTTGCAGTCTGGAGTGCAATTTTCTCTATAAAATTTTTATTAATCTTACGATCTTGCATGGACGGTTGGGATTAGGAGGCATGGTAGAAAACAGTCACTCAGCCGGTGTGAAGAGAGGTCTACCACAGGATGCCAAAGCTTTTAGAGGAAGTGCTGCACTGCTTTTTTTCCTGCCCTGAAGATGACATTTTTTCTGTAGCCCAGCACACCACCATAGCAAAGGCTCTTGTGCCAGCTTAGCTTGTGTAGGTATGTTGATACTGTCCATGGCCAGTACCGTGCTAGTATTAGTGTGTGTACTCGACGTAGCATGGCTGTATGTGGATTGTCAGCCTCCTTGCCCTGTATGTGTTCTGCTTAGGTGATCCTGGAGTGAGTACTCCCATCATGAGCTTAGGGTGCCGTGCTCTAACAAGAAACTTTTTGTATCTTCGAATTTTATTTTTTTTGTATACGTGGATATAGTGGATATAATGGTCAGTGCTATGGAAACCTAATGGCTTAGCAAATTAAAGAGAAACGGACACACACATCTGTGTGAGCACATGTATTACAACTTACTCAGCTTGTAAAAATTGTCCCAACCCTGTTGACTATGAGGAGACCATAAGTCCATCACAGTTTACACAAGCTGATGATCTTCTGCTAGGTTTTGAGCATACCGAACAGGAATTCCTACTGATTTTTGAGATGCCATTCTTTTGTTAAAGTAATCTCACTAAATTAAGTACTTACAATCTCTTTAACCTTATTTACTAAGAAAACAAGGCTGATGGGATTATTAAGGTGGCCAGAGAATAAAGAGGACAACCTGGCATCTTTAGAAAACTGCAGTTCAGCAGCTTTTTCTGCAGCAGTGTGTCTCGTGTCGAAGTTACAGACCAGATTGTTCTCTGTGCAACAAACAGAGACTTTGTATCAATAAATAAATATATATTTTCTAATAACAACCCCCAAAAAAGACACTGCGCATTCCCTTTTCTCTCTAGGATTTTCAGATAGGTTCGTATGTGTATTATGTACTCCCCCACCACCCAGCTTCCTTTTCTTTATAGTATTGTTCATGTGATTTGAAGTATATTTATCTTTGTTGACAGTGTGAGAGAAATCCAAGGCACTAGAAACATCTGTTAGCAAAATAATTTTCATTAAAGGTGTCTTGTGGGGTGGTTTTTTTCTTTCTTGAATCCCTAATATATATCTTTCCCCCGCTGCTCAGCCCAGCTGGTGCTGTTGCCTTCTGCTGTTTTTCTGGAAGTTGCTTAGGTATCACCTAGAGACAGCTCCTAGGGTATCTTTTGTTAGCATGGCTAACACTATGTCATCTTGTAAGGTGAAAAGATTGAATTATATAGAAAGCCATAGAAATACCTGAAAATGAGAGTCTATGACACTTTTGAAAATACCAGCGATGTGAAATTAGTTTAAACCATGGTACAGTAATCTGCAGAGCACTTAGGTTGGAGGATACATGCTATTTAAATAGAATTAACTTTTCTTTGTTCTCCTGTCACTTCAAATATTCCTGCTGTCTGGGCTGTTATTGGTAAATTATATTATTAGTTTAAGAATTTGTTAGTGACAAAAGGGAAAGTATTTTAGTCAGTAAAACGGCTAGGGCATAAATAATGCGTGCTCTCCTTTGAACAGAGAAGAATGGCTTGCAACAGCCTCGCTGCCTCAGCGGAGCAGCACAATCTGTCTGCTGCATGACGGCATCGCCGGCAGCCAAATACTCACGTTTTTTGTTTTAATGGAAGGGGTCTTTCACATTGCTGGTTTTACATGATAGGAATGCGGTTGGAAATGCTTCCTGTTCCATTCACAAGCCCCAGGCTCTCCCTGCATTTCAGCTTCAGAAATGACAGCTGAAACCAATTAGGCAGAATTATGGGACAGCTAAGTCACATGGAGATTTATCGTGGCCAAGGAAGAGGAAGGAAAGAGAATGTATTGCATGGGAAATAGAAATTACTAATTTAATTAAAAGAGAATGACAGTTGTGTTATTTTTATGGAAAAGGGCTGGTGAAGTAGAGCACATTCCATGTCACCGGTTGTGCCTTTGAAAGGACACATCCTGCCCTTTGTCTGAACACGTTTGTGTTTGGTGGCAGAGTCTCCGATTTCTGTACAAGATAGTTCAGCAAAATAGCTGATGTTAAAGCAAAGTATGGAGCCTATCTGAGGACATTCATAACTTGTGGTTTACTCATCTATTCATAATTAGAATTCCTTCTTCAAGGGGAGAAGGGAGGAGTCTGAACTATCAACATTTGCCTCTTTTTTTTTTTTCTGTTTGCATACTGTCTGTCTTGCAGAAGTAGGACGCAATGTATATAAACCTTGCTTCGGCTGTATAAATACCAGCCTGGATTCTTTTCCCTTCGGCAGATGCTTATACACAGCCTGCTCACAAACATAAACATGCATGTGTCTACTAGCATAAAGCAGAGTCTTGCTGAATAGAAATGACCTTCATACACATTGCCACAAGTTTAAAGCAAAACCCCAATTTCTTCATGTGAGCCTGGAGACAATGCTTCATGAGGTAAATGAAACTTTTTGTGGTATTGTCATGGTAGTTGATGGTGTGGGGGAGAAGTGAATGAAAAACATTAGATAATCTGAGCAAGCATACATTTTCCTTTTTTTTTTTTTTTTTTTTTTTTTTTTTTTTTTTTTTTTTTTTTTTTTTTCTTTTTTTTTTTTTGTACTATGATTTTTATTTTTGTTCCTTGACCCAAGCTTGGTTTTACTTAATCCTTGTACAGCTTTGTTGCTTTTTATTTAGACTCTGAGCAGTTATATTGGATAACTAACTTAGTCTCTCACAGTTTTTCATGTACCTGCAGAATTTGTGATGCTTGTCTCCATCATGGGGAGGAAAATATGTGAAATTCCTTGAAGTCTGGGTCAAAGCTGGGCATTCTCTGATGTACTTCTATGTACAGTTTGGAAACAGGAGAATAATGGAAATAGCATCGCTGAGCATAGATTTCCTCTTGCTTGTCCTCGGAGGCATTGTGTGGTCTCTGGTATAACCAGAACTCATACCATCCACCCCAGGAAGGGTCAGGAGTTTCCTAGTGGAGATCTAGTTAGTTGAGATGTGCGCAGAGGAAAGGGTTTGTGTTTTAACATGCTGAGAGAAGGCAGCACAAAGGCTTGACAGAGCCTTCTCAAGGGTGTGGAGCTGTGTGTGCCAGAACCCTGAAGTAGAGTCACAGCTCTGGAACAAAGATGTTCTGGCATGAGGTAGTAAACTACAGTTATTTGAAGAAATAAGATAGAATCATAGAATTGGGTTGGAAGGGACCTTCAAAGGTCATCTAGTCCAACCCCCCTGCAAAGAGCAGGGGCATCTCCAACCAGATCAGGTTTATAAGATACCAAAGTCTACCTCAGGTTGCCTATATTTATTTTTAAGTTCAGCTGAAATAGCCAAGATATCTTAAACCTGTAGCTGGAGGACCCTTACTGTAAATATCCAACCTTATAGCACGGGCTTGGAATTTGGAGAATGGGTCGCCTTTTTGGTGTGGGTGGCATTGAGCTATCGTTTTGCAAGTTGCTCCAAATTTGGGCAAGTGGTAAGCTTCAGAAAATTTGTGATTTGTACTTATGAACTATGCCTTTGAAGATTCCCTCTCTCCTTTCAAAGATTTGACTTCAGTCTTTCACAACTTTAAGTACTGTAGATTGCATCCTCAGAGCAAGTGAAATTTGTTCTGGGGGAGGCAGAGGTGGGAGGAAAGAACAAATCGTTCACTTAAAGCATAAGAGATTTTGCACAAAACATTGTTGTGTTAGCGAGGTGGCAAAGCCAAGTTCTTACAATTGAAGGATGCCAAGGTAAAGCTAGCTTACGCAATCTCCTTTTGCCATCTTTGTGGAAGGGCTGGTTGTGCTGCTCTGCAGAGGGCTGTGTGGTGATGGCATGTGGTGACTGTTGAACTTTCCTCACTTTTTGTGGATGTTGGAGCTAGGATGTCTTCTGGTATTCCTGCTTCATTCAAAGTATTGTTTCAAGGTAAGGCAGGTAACGCTGCTGTAGAGAACTGTTTCCATCCCTTTTACATTGGGAATTGTCATCATCACCACAATTTTATGATGTTATCGCAAGTGACTGTCATTGCAATTCAGATATGACTGACTTCTGCTATTCAACATGAGATTCTCAGTCTGCCTTGTGGAAGCATTATGCATTCACAGCTCTAACTGAAATCAATGAAAACACAGAAGGCAAAACAGTGCCAAATACTCTGAAAAGTCAAAACCAAGTACTTCAAACTGAGTTCCTCAAATCAATGGTACTTAAGATTTTTTTTCTCTTCCTTCAGTTCCCTACCTGATAAATAGGAATAATGCCACATCTCCTCTGGATTGCTATGAAATTATTTTATGTTTGTGAAGCATGTGAATAGTGTATCAATAAGCAGGGCAGGAAAGCCTGTGGGATTAATATTTCTGCCTTCAAAGTAGTAAATAAACCAGAGACTGCAAGCTGAGTGAGAATGAGGAAAAAAAAACCCAACAAACCAACACACAAAACCAGCACAGCTGTTCTGTAATCAAGTCCCTCCTGCTCTGTTCAGTGAGTATGTCTAATCCTGTAAGGGAAAAAAACTACGTGATCACATTACACATTAAAAGTTATCATAATGTACATCTATTGGGCAAACAAATAAAAGGTTGGATAAACCCTGTTAATTCTGGACTTTCCTAGTTTTTGAGTTCTTCGCTGTGGAAACTTGGTTTTTTGTGTTGCTGTTATGAACAGATGAGTGCTAATAGATTGTTTGTACGTATAGGTGTGGGTAAACTGGTGGAGTGTTAAGAGCAGGAATAAATGAGATTTTGATCTTAAGCTAAAATATCATAGGTTCTGTCAGCATGGGATTACTGGCGCTGATTTATGTGTGTTGGGGATTAACAACATGGCCGATAAGTTGTTAAAAGCTAGCTTAAAGCAGACTTGGTCTAGAGTTACTTGCAAGTCTGTACACTGTGTTCCCAATGTATCCTGCTTCCCTGTGAGGTGTCCTTGCTCTCTGAGGCAGGGAACAAAGGGCTTTAAAAGGTCTGTTGGTCACTTTGTTTCTTGTCTTCCTACCTTGTTTCAGCATAGTTTTCTGTTAATGTCAATATTTAATTGTATCTTAATTTTTCCATTAGAGTATATATTTTATTAGATCAAGGTGGTGACTGTTGCAAAGACCCTTGTGTCCGAGTATGGCATGCTGTACCTCCAGCCACCGTTCCACTTGGGAAAGTGTGATGCTGTCTAGCTTGAAATATAGCATGAAGAAGATGACTCTGTTCGTCTATATGGTACCAATTTAATGGAATACAGTTAAAAAACGACTTTCATCCAGTTTGCTCTCTGTTTTCTTTTTTAATACTTTCCTGAAACTTGGATTCATGTTGTCTTCTTCAATGTCAGTTGAGCACACGAGCACTGGAGCGGACGCTTGCCCGCCAAAAGGGAAAACAGATTTAGAAATAGCTGTGCCTGCAGCACTGTTAGCTTTCCTGGCTATACTAATATTTAATTTAATGTGCATTGAGTCCCTATCTTGGGAAAAGAAGAGCAGCTGATGCTGTCTTTGCTTTACCTCTACCTTCCTTTATTTATTTATTTATTTATTTTGGTGAGTGATGAACAAAGTACTGTAACTTTATCAGTTACTTTCCCAGTTGGTACCATAGTGTTTAGTTGCTTTTGTGAGAAGGACTCTAATTTAGTTTTGTGAGGGCAAGTTCCTAAAAGATTTGAACAGAAAAGACTTTGCATTTCTGTTTACTGTCTGAATGAAAATTTGGTAGAAGTTTCTCTGTGTGTGTGCAGAAAAAAAATAGATGCCAGAATACTTCTGCACAGTTGACTCTGTTAGGTTTCCAGGATTCTGTAGAAATTGCTGCTTACACTGAATTTTAGGTAGGTGCGAGCAATCGGTTTTTTAAGGAGAGAACTACTGACGCAGAAGGTTATACCAGGCTGCAAATTGTACTGGTCCTTGAATTAGGAAGAGGAGGTGAATAGCATGTAACACAAACATGTTCATAGTTAATGTTCATGTATGAAGGAAATGGGTCCAGATAACACACCAGGTGCCCACCAAAGCCACTATCACTCCCCTCCTCAGCTGGACAGGGGAGAGAAAATATAATGAACTGCTCATGGGTTGAGATAAGGACAGGGAAAGATCACTCACCAACTACCATCATCGACAAACCAGACTCCACCTGGGAAAATTAATTTATTACCAGTCAAATCAGAGTAGGATAACGAGAAATAAACCCAAATCTTAAAACACCTTCCCCTACCCCTCCCTTCTTCCCAGACTTCACTCCCAGATTCTCTACCTCCTCCCTCCAAGCAGCACAGGGGGATGGGGAATGGGGGTTGTGGTCAGTTCGTCAGATGTTCTCTCTGCTGCTCCTTCCTCCACTCCTCACACTCTTCCCCTGCTCCAGTGTGTGGTCCCTCCCACAGGAGACAGTCCTCCGTGAACTTCTCCCATGTGGGTCCTTCCCATGGGCTGCAGTTCTTCATGAGCTGCTCCAGCGTGGATTGTTTCCATGGGCTGCAGTCCCTCAGGAACAGACTGCTCCAGCGTGGGTCCCCTGTGGGGTCACAAGTCCTGCCAGCAAGTCTGCTCCAGCGTGGGTTCCTCTCTCCACAGGGCCGCAGCTCCTGCCAGGAGCCTCCTCCAGCAGGAGCTTCCCACAGGCACTGGCTTCCCACAGGGCCACAGCCTCCTTTCAGCTTATGCAGGTGGATCTCTGCTCCTCCGTGGGCCTCCATGGGCTGCAGGGGCACAGCCGGCCTCACCATGGGATGCAGGGGCATCTCTACTCCAGTGCCTGGAGCACCTCCTCCCCCTCCTTCTTCACTGACTTCCGTGTCTGCAGGGTTGTTTCTCTCACATGTTCTCCGTCCTCTCTCTGGTTACAGTTGCTGTTGCCCAGTAACTTCCTCCCCTTCTTAACTATGTAATCCCACAGGTGCTACCACCATTGCTGATGGTCTTGGCCTTGGCCAGCGGCAGGTCTGTCTTGGAGTCAACTGGCATTGGCTCTGTCAGACATGGAGAAGCTTCTCGCAGCTTCTCACAGAAGCCACACCTGTAGTCTCCTGCTACCAAACCCTACCACACAAACACAATACAGAAATATAAGTTGAAGAAAATTGGATTATCCTCAATATTCATTACAACTACATTGGAAATAAAAAGACAGCTTACTGCTGTTACTAGTGAGGAGACTCTGAAGAGGATATTCTTAGAAAACTTTTGGTGAATAGAAAAGTGCAGGTAATAGGCATCTGGGGTGCCAGTGCTTCAGGGATGGGACCTTCAGAAGCAGCATTGGGTTTGTCTTCCTCTGGTCTGGTTTCTGTTGGCTGATGAGTTGCAGATCGTAGAAGTTAGTAGAAGGTTAAGGAGGCAGTACCTACGGGGTTATCTGTCACCCACAAAGGCTGCAAGACTGAACTGCAGGGAGATGATAATTCTCCTTCTGCAGCCAGCCCACGTGAGGGAGCGTGCCATGCTTGGGGGCCATGACGAGTACGTCTGAGGATGGGACAGTGCTGCCCTGTTCACCCTGCCAGGCTTTCTAAAGAGAAATTTCAGGCTTTTCTTTAAAGTTCTCCAAAGCACTGCAGGTGCTATCACTATTCAAAGATTTGTAGTTAAGTTAAAGAAGACTGGCACTTCTCTTCAATAACAAATAGCCAATTAAAATGGGCGGAATCTCCCAAACATCTTATTTGGTGCCACCCATCACCTGTAGTAATGATATTTCAGCTGACTTTTTGCCAGAAGCAGACTTGTGCTGAGGTTAGTACTCAAAAACTGTCAGTTTTTCCAAACAAATGACAAGGTTAGCAGGAGATTTTGTTCAAGTATGTTTCCTTGGTGTTGATACAGTAAACCAACACAAAACTGGGTAGTGTGGTGATGCATACAGAAGGATGACTGGTCCATTTTTGGTATGGTTTATTGATACAGTCCAAGAAAACTAACTGTGAGAATAGAAGAGGAATACATACTTGAAGTGGCTAAAAATTTTGGAGAAGCTAGGAATAAGTCTTTAAACTAAACATGGACTTTATGCAAAATGCACGTCACTGACAGTGCATTTACACCCTTTCAGAGATGTATTTTTTAATTTTCTTTGTAAATTCATTCACTAATGTGTTAACTGTAAATCGAAGTGTTGCTTGCTGTAGCTTGTGTTTTGGAAGAGGCTCTGTTGTCTTACATTTACTGTGCTTTGCCTGTTGGAGTGTGCCTTCAGCTCTTGTGATACTCACTCTTCATTCTGGGACTCAAGCGATTTCCTGCAGTCAGCACATTCACTCTCTTGAAGCTA